>JAGFPH010004538.1:24417-72434 GCA_018207615.1 Philaenus spumarius | reverse complement strand
ATTTTGAGATAAAAATTGGTAGGAAAAAAAACAGAACGACGACTATGGAAAAAACCAGAGACATTTGATTTCATGTAAAACCCAGCCAGTGCTGTGTTACATGAAAATTGTATAGGTATTTTTTATCACGCTCACCTCTACGCAAATTTCGTATTCCTATGCTAGGGCTGACCTTTTATTTTTTTATATTTGTAGTCTAAATGAGTAGACATTACTTTATTTTTGAAGTGATAACTTCTATTGGCCCGTTGGACACTTTCGCTTGACTATGTTTCTGAAATCTCTAGTCACGCAAACTTTTTTCGTAGACACAAGTCAGAGCGTGAAGAGGGAATAGACGATATATAATAATTCGTTATTATAATATTAATATATTATAATAATATGATATTATAATAAGTATGCGAAAAATAGTGACTATTATAATGTAAGCATTATTTATTTAGTGGTTAATGGTTTTGAGTGAGATATTAATGTATGCACTCTACATAGAATTCTAAGAATAATATGTAAGGGATAATTATAATAATAATTATTATATTTGTGCATTTTAAGTTTTGTAAAGAAGATTGATTTTTGTCTAACTGAAGTAAGTTTAGACAATATTTTACATTTTGTACATTTTGACAAAGTAATATTTTACATTGTTTATTTTACTGTAACTTATTATTATTCACTTAAATATAAAATTTAGCTTCATATTACAACAATGGAAGTCATACACGTTAATGGAGTATCTATTCCTCACAGAGTAGTTTCTTCTAGGCAAGATGGCCAATGCTTATTCTACTATTTGGCTTTAATTGTTGAAATTTGTGCTGTTTGTAACAATATTTTTGTATTTCTTTTCAGGTAAGTGAGATTTCTTATGAATTGATTCTGCTCAAACTGTAAGTAGATTGTTTCTGTACTAAATGTTTCAATATCTAAAATTATGTTTACCCTTGTAAGTCCCCGTGAAAAACTGAATTACAAATGGAGTGTCTATTCGTGTGTCTATCAGTTTCGCAGAGAAAAGTTGTTAATACACTGAAATCAAACAAATTTAATGAAGATGGCAGTACAAATTTATAACTTAATAAAAATCTATAAGCTACTGCCAAACTGTGATATCTGATGATAAAGGGTCGATATTTTTAAAAAAATTGAATAAAACAAGGGATTTTTGAAAATTTAATTTTTTTACAAAATTGTTAATATCTTGAGAACGAAAGCAGATAATTAAAAACCGATTGCGGCATCGTGTTCTACGGAAAAAAATAGTTTGAAATGATGGGTCACAACCTTACCTTTACATTTAAAAAATAAAAGTTCATTCCAATATGGCGGATCCAAGCTGGCGGCCAAAAATGTGAACCTCATCAAAAGAAAGTATAAACTAATCAATGGTGTTTGGCGGTGGTTGGGAGTCGATATCTTAAGAAATGCGGAAAAAATTAGGGGGGGACATTTAAAACTCACCCTGTATAGCTGACCCGTACGGCGTTGCCCGTGGTGGTTGGTATTTTCAGTTTTTTTTAACATAATTGCATTCTTTTTAAGTGTTCAGTCAGTGAGTGGTATTTGGATTTTTTATATATAGATCTTAAATAATAAAAGCACTATTGTCATAATAATAAAAGATCTGAAATTATGATTTTAGTAACTTTGATCACCAAACCCCCCCCCCCTCTAAAATTTCGAATTTTTTCAAACCCTTTCTCAGTGAGCACCTATGGCCCTAGAGGAAGCTACATACCAAATTTAATTTCAATCCGTTCGGTAGTTTTTGAGAAATCGTGATGAGTGAGTGAGTGGTATTTCACTTTTATATATAGGTATAGATACCTGACTTTGGAATATAAGCTTAACACAATTTTAGGTTAGGCCTATATACTGAACCAAAACACGTTTCTTGAGAGCACTTAGATTTATTGACATAGCAAACAAATTGTCAATTTTAGAATCAGCTAATTGTTCTACAAATCAAACAGTTTCTCAAGTAAGGTAAATAGCAAACACAAACAACGATAAGGGTTACTATCATAATTGAAACACGTGTCGCTACTAAAATTATGCCTTCTTAACCAAAGAGTAATATAGGCGAAGTAAAGACGCCTAATTGACCATTTTGAAATACATTTTTTCCGTATCACACTTTAGTCAAATTTGATAACTTGAAAACTGCCTCTCTTCTATACAATAACAATCTCGTAATTCCCTTGAAAATATCATGGTATAAAATAGTATGTTTGCATTTGCTTCTTAGAGGGGTATGGTGAGCCAAGCGATCTTGGGGTAAAGCAATAATATGGATATATAAAAGAAGAAGTCCTGATAAAATCATATCTGTCTGATCATATCCAACGTAAAGTTTACAGAAGTAGGCCTACACGTTTTACCACAAAGCTAAAGAACATTTTCTTCCTTTACTTCGATTTAGAAAAGAAAAAAAAAAAAAAGGAAATACAATCAAGGCGTAATTAATTTATAAAACTTGTGTTTGCTTAATTAGTATTTTTTGCCAGCTATACATATTTTCCACATGGTAAATGTAAATTCCTGGAACATAACCAATTATAATTTATTAAAGAATACATTCTCGAGACAATCTCATCAGATCAAAGTGCAAACAATAAGTAATCAAACGAGCTTATCGGTTTACTAAGGTCGAGTACGCCTGAGATTAACGAAGCTTAAACTGTATTCAACTATTTCAGTATATCACGTATAACTAAATCTTACTGAGATTATTAACTTTACCTGGCAGTAACGATTAACTACTTAATACCAACATTGCAAAGGCTTCAACCGTATGAGAGTTGGTAACTTTTCTGCCTGTAAAGTTGGTATACTTGTCACGGTTCTTGGATTAGTTCATTTGTTTACCTTTACGTTGTATGGTCTTGAGTCTTAAGCTGGATCATTCAAAATTATGTTTGCCATTTTATTAAATAACTAAGGGAGTCCCCTGCGTGCTCCGCACGCCAACCCCGTTGGAACCTTCTGCGCGCATAATCGTGTTATGTTTTCTTTATAATAAAGGTTTAGGATTAATAATAACCTCAAAGTTAGGATTGTAAATAATGTTAAATGTGCAAAGGAAATTATTTCGGATATTTTATAACAGCAATTATAATAAAGGTTAAAAGAACCAGCAAGGCTTAGGTATAACCTTGAACAAAACCTAACCTAAAAGTTAGAAATACAAATAATAGCTTCAAAGTTTGAAATCAGCTGTTAATGGAAATATTATAGCAAACAGCTGATTTCTGTATCAACAATAAACAGTTATTTATTATTTAGTATGACGCTACCGTTGCCGCAAAATATTTGGTATAATTTGTGTTGTTTTTACGTTTAACAATGGCGTTGCTTTTCAAAAAGTATAAAAAAATAATCGTTTATTCAAATAATGTTTTGTGGCAAAATTTCAAATCAATCGGTGAAGAAATGTCGGGGATTTACAAACCAACATGTACATTTTTATTTATATATATAGGGTGTATCAAAAAGAACTTTACAACTTTGAAAGTTCTTACAACTTTATTCATACGACTTACAGACTTAATTTTGGTGTCATGTTGAAGGAAAGTAGATCAAGTTTTGACTCATGTGGTATGCTAGTATAGAATCGCGGCACCACAAGCGCTATCGGCAGTTGCAGCAAATTTAGGTGTCTACTGGTTCCGAGCGTCGTCGCTTTGTGTTTTGGATTAAAGAGTCGAAGTCTGCGACAACTGTGCAATATATTTTCGTACAGAATATGCTAAATATCCTCCCAGTAGGCTATCACCGGTATAATTTACTTAGAAATTCTGAAAAACTTTTTAATCCCACAGATTTACAAGGATGACCAAAAACACTATTTACACTTTATGCAAGATGGCAAACTGCTTCACTACCTCTTGGAAGCCCGGGATTTCCTAAATGTAGCTTGTAAATGGATGGGCCTAGGTGCGATAATTACATGGCCCTTACCGGCTCTACCCCAGCTTAGAAGTAGGATCTACCTCGTAATTGAACAAGTCACACCTGACATGCTGCAGCGGGTTTGGCAAGAAATCAACCTCAGATGGGATACGTACCGTATCACCAATGGAAGCCACATTGAACCTCTTTAGGTATAAGGTGAAAAACTTGATGTATTTTGCTACAAACTGACACCAAAACCATGTCTCTAAGTTAAATGATTAACTCAATATGAGTTTCCAAATTTGTAAAGTCCTTTTTGATACACCCTGTATTTTCTAATCGATTTGATTTTGTTTTCAATGTAAAGACACAATTTAGATAATGAAATATGTCAGTTAGAGTAATGACGACCAGGAGCAACAGAAAGTAAAAATAAATCGAACGGCAGCGACTAGATTCGAACTTTAGACACTTTTGTACAGAGACAAAAATACAGTATGTTAGAAAAGTCCCGGAACGGTTTAATATATTTTAAACCGTTATACATAAAACAGTATAAATTATTATACCAATGATACTCATAACGATCCACTTTTTTAAGCAACTGTCATCATTATATGTCATAAGGGGGGACGGCCCACAAGGAGTAAGTTGAAAATCTTAAAGACACGTTCACTGCTATGCAAATTTCGTATTTCCTATGCTAGGAGCTGACCTTTTATTTTTTATATTTTGATAACCTAAATGAGTAGAAATTACTTAATTCTTTTGAACCTTTGTACGTAATAATCACTAATGTTTTAAAGCACATGTGCGTCCAAAGCACATAGGCTTAAAATTGGCGTTCGTATCACGCAATGCTCTGTGTATTGAAAATACTGCCAATAAGGTGGTTTTCGTGCGAAGCATGCAATGCACTGGGTATTGAAAATACTCCCGATACGGTGGTTGGCGTGCAAAGCACGCAACGAACTGTGTATTGAAAATATTCCAAATACGGAGGGTTATCGTGCGAAGCACGCAATAGACTGTGAATTTGAAAATACTCCCAATACGGTGGTTGGCAATGCACTGTGCGTCGGCCGCTTTTCAAAGCGTTCAGTGTCACGCTCACAGTGAAGTGTTAAAATTGTTCAAATCATCCCCTCTAGAAAAATACAAATTGCTTGGTTGATTACTTAACAAGAAGGAGGGTAGGTTTCTATAAATGTTCACGCAACGCCCTCATTACCTGCTCATTAGGTTTGCATTTTTTAGACATTACCACTTCTACCTTTTAACGCTCCCCCAACTATACCCTCATCCCCAACAAACAGGGTAAGCTGGAACAATATTTGCAGGCAGTTGGTTAACAAAATCCTTAATTAGTACACTGTTTTCTTCGCTCAATAATTATCCTGCAATGAGGAAACTGGCAGGGTTAAATTTATGCAATCACAGGAATTAATTGTAGGATATTAAAAGGAAGTTCAATCACACATGTTATACGCATCGGTTTTGTTTGCACACCTACATGTACATTCCAGGACTTGTAGTAGGTCTTCAGTTGCAAAAAAGATTGCATATTGTAATAATTTAGTTAAATACAGTATAACAAAATAATTCTGTCAAAAAACCTGGCACTTCTGCGCATGCGTTAGGATCCAGGCCACCTCTAACCCTACCGTCCTACCCCGATCCAAGTGCTTCTGTCCTGTCAAAACTCTCCTCAACTGAGCATGCGTCAGGCTCCACGTCACCACTCTACCCCGATCCAAGTCCCACTGTCCTAATCAATCCGTGAAAATTTCAGAGTATACAATAGTCCGTTTGCATTTGCTCGGTGCCCATTTACATTCGCGAAACAAGCACGAGCAGAGCACTTTGAAGTAGAGTGTAGGAAGAGCTTATTTCAAAATTTGTATGAAAATTGGACTTTTCCGAAAGATTACCGAGGCTATACCGTATTTTAACCGTCGTACACTGGACTATATAATACATAAAAGTCCAAATCACTCACTGACTCATCACGAAATCTCAAAAAATACCCAACGGATTGCAATTAAATTTGGTATGTAGCTTCCTCTAGGGCCGTGGGTGCTCGTTAAGAAAGGGTTTTAAAAAAATTTTAAAATTTAAGAGGGGTTTGTGGGTTCAAAGTTACTAAAAAAACCACCACCGAACGGATTGGAATGAAATTTGGTATATAGCTTCCTC
This sequence comes from Philaenus spumarius, assembly GCA_018207615.1. Lineage (NCBI taxonomy): Eukaryota > Metazoa > Arthropoda > Insecta > Hemiptera > Aphrophoridae > Philaenus > Philaenus spumarius. The sequence continues at coordinate 66,344 of JAGFPH010004538.1, read as the reverse complement.
TAGGGCCCTAGGTGCGAATTTTAGGGGGTTTTGGGGTGGGTCAAAGTTATTAAAAATCCCCATAAGAAATACATAGTGTAATATATTTATTGATATATTTTTTATTATTTTTTTTAATTATATACCTTTAACTTTGATTTGTCTATCCGTGCAAAGGCGGATCGAGACAGCTAGTTGTTTTTTTTCTTCATATTGTACTTCGTTTTTGTGTTTAAATATTTTAAGTGTTAGAAACCTTTATAGAAGTTGAATAAAAGACTTAAATAAGCTACCTAAGAAAACAAACAAACTTAATTATAGTGATATTAGTTCTTGAGTATAAATGCAGTTTCAATATTTGTTTATCAAATTAACAGTTCAATAGTTAATACATTAATATCAACTTTAAATATTTGTTATAAAGCAAACATAATACAATATAAATTAATGATATTAGTCTCTGCATAATCTTTCCGTCAACAAGCAAATAAAAGAGCACGAGGTAAATGCACACGATTCGAAAAAGACAAATTCATATCAATAGATAATTGTATTGGTGGAAGTAACAGAAGCTAAATGGAGAATTTCTTTAAAAAGTCTTCTGTGAACCAAATGATTCAACTTACATGACACTGGATAATTCTGTCCTTCTGGTATAGCAGTGAAGTATTAGCAGGCCCGTATTACACTGTAAAATATTTTATAAAAGATGGTATCCATCTATTATAAAAGATTTTAAAAGTGATTCTGTTTTATAAAAAATTTGGACTTGTACTAAAAGGTAAAAATGTATCTAACATTTTACGAAAGGTAATGCCAACCTATTAAATTTTATAAAAGAAATGTTATAAAAGAAATATGTTATAAAAGATGGCCCATTACACTATCAAAGGTCTTTGTGAAAAAACTTTTATAAAACATATTTTTTTAAATATTTTACAGCGTAATAAGGGCCTTAGTGTTGCTTCTAAATACCAGAAATCAGTGGAATGTCAGTACCGTGGAGAGAAAATCGTTAGTAATCTACAGGCCCCGTCTCCCCTACGTCAAGATATTTTGTTTGCTTCTTACTTAGATGCTAGATTTTTCGAATTTGAAAGTAGAATATAACATTATTTGATATCAATAATGTTTTATTGAATAATTGATATTTGATTCTCTTCTAAAAGTAAGTTCTTGATTACACAGATAAAATGTTGCATATTAAAAGTCCTAAACGATGCAATCTACAGAATCGGCTCAGTGGCCATTTGAATCCAATGAGTTTCTCAAACTGAATATAGGTACTACCAGTCTAAAGAAATAAGCAGAAACCTGCCCCAAAGAGGGCAACATAGTCGTCATCCGTTCTCAGTTGATGCTGTCACTGACAGAATTCGCTAAGGTTAATAGATACTGTAATTATTACTTGTATGGGTAATTTTTTGAAATCCCATGAAAGTACTGTAATGGAAGTTATAGATAGAGAATTGATTTTGAGTACTATTGAAGATATTGAGTACGATATGGACTCATGGTTGGAAGAAATAATGCAAAAATTGACTCGTTCACAGTAGAAGATACTAAACCAAATTGAAACCGTGTGGTAGCTAATTCTGGATGTCCAAACTGTATAAAAGTAATGAAGAAGTAAAATTTGAAACTATCTTGGAATTTATAAACAATATATCTGATGACTCTTTTAAAATAAAATACAAATTAACAGTTTTTTTAAAGAATGTACTATAACACCATGAATGTGTAAACCGTAGTTTGGAAAAATATTAAAAATACATAATATGTCATAAAATGAACCTATAATAGCATATATTTAATTATTGTTTGTGTATAGGCCAGTGTTATGAAATTAATTTTAATTGCACCAAATCTTAGATTTTTTATTTCAAAACTTAAAATTCGAAATTTTATTTTCTATATTTTCACGTCTTAAATTTCTAAATTTGGTGCTTATAAATTCGGAGACAGTTTGAAATTGTATTTCCTCTTTACTTTAAAAGCACGTTCGCACGTCCAGAATTTGCTACACTGTTCGAATTTGCATCAGTAACTTCTAATGCGAACGATTGCATTTTAGTGCGCATTTCTTCCGACCGCGTTTCAAAATCGCCTTCTCCAGACTACAAAATCAAATGCCTATTTATATCTCTCGAAGGCCGGTTCTGAACCACGGAATTTTCCACACTACTTTTTCACGGGGATTTCAGAATTCAATATAAAACTCCTTCTTTCGTCACTTACTGCTCAATTATACAAAAATTGGATTCTAACCAATTAGTTCTTAATCAACATTAACGGCGGATATCGATAGTTTAAATGACATTGATGTTGTAACAACTATAATTCACAGAACTCAAACTCAGTCGACTGGTTTCAATCGAGTTGAAATTATAAGCGAGAGAAAATAAATATTACGTTTCTATGGAAATATAGTTTTATGAATTAAGTCGAATAAATAATAAGTTATATTGTTGGAAGTAAACATATAAAAACATTCAAAATAAACGGTACCAGGAACTGGCACATACTTTCTCACAGACATATTTAAATTATTAAACAGATTCACTGTGAATTGTAGGGTGTTGTAGGAGAGGTAATTTTTTATTAAAGTTGGAGTTTAACTAATAAATATTATTATTATTATCTAGAGAGAAAACTATTCGATCGATTTCGAACAAATTTGCACCAAACACGTCAATAAGGTCTTTATAGATGCACGAAAAAAGGTTTTGATATATTTTGAAAAACAACCCCCTTTATGGTTAAAAAAAACCCAAAAATCAGTTATTATTATTATTATTAGCTAAACGAGAATTTTTAGAAAGATGAGGTTTTTTGCATATGGTAGGGCACATTAAGGGCTACAAATAAGCCAAATTTGATCAAAATTGTCAAAGCCGTTTTTTTTTATAAAAAAATAATAACTGATTTTTTGGGGGGGGTTTTGCCAAAAATGGGGTTGTTTTTCAAAAAATTTCAAACCCGTTTTTCGTGCATCTATACAGGCCTACTTGACATGTCTGGTGCAAATTTGTATGAAATCAATAGAATAGTTTTCGCTCTAGCTTTGTATACATACAGACATACATACAGATAGACATTTTGTAAAAACCACTTTTTTTGGACTCAGGAGGTCCCAAAACGGTTATTTCCACAAAAATCTCAACATCGAATTTTTTTGCGATCACTATACTTTCTCTGTACTATAGTAGGGGAGAGCGGGGTTAAACCGTACAGCGAGGCTAAACCGTACACCCCATTTTAAGATGTAGATTTGAAGCTAGTTAATTCTGATCGGTGGTGCAACCTAGCGGCAGACTGTACAACGTGCAGGGTTGAGTTCGTTTCGCTAAGTGCACGTGTGTCAGTGATAGTGTGAAAAAACTTGTTTTTGTGTGTTTTCTTATAATTTTTGGACAAAGCTAAATAAGAGGTAAGTGGAAAACCTTTACTTATAAATTAGTAACTATCATGCCATAAGAAAGTACAGTTCTTAAGCTATCTTTTGATCACTATTGATGATTAATTAAGTGACGGGTTTCAAGGTTATGTTACAAAATTGTCACGAAATACAGGAAGGGGCTAAACCGTACAGAGGTGTACGGTAGAGCCCCTTCAATGTTCGGTTTAGCCCCTAATGGTTTGTTATGACATCATTAATAGGCTATAATTTATGAAGGAAATATCACTAATATTACAATTTTATACTCTCGCCATTCATTCAAGCTTTTTTTCAAAATACACATATTAGTTGAAATAACTTACTATCGCCTGTTGATTTTTTGTGGTGGGAAACGAACGAGTGGTTTTACAACATGTGTCACAAACCATTTGAAGCTTATTTTTCTTACGAGTGCATAGTGTAAGTACCAATTGTTTTTCTTAATTTAACGTGTGCACCTAAGCAAAATATGAAACAATTCTGGTTTTTAACACATGCTATGAACCTGATCGTTCTGTTTCATAGATGAAAACCCAACACAATTTCTGAATAAGGCAATTAATTACTTTTTTTTTTCTCAGATGGTCAGAAAATACCAAAGAAAAACCAACAGAGCCCAATGGACGGAAGAAGGAATGAAGTCGGCTATTGATGATGTCATAAATAACACTAAAAAATTAAGAGAAGCAGCCAGGGCTTACAACGTACCAGTAATGACGTTGAGTGACAGAATTAAGAGCGGTAAATCACAAAAGATAGTTTTAGGTCATAAGCCTGTATTCACAGACGTGCAGGAAAATGAAATTGCTGAACAAGTGTTACTTCTAGCTAAAGTATTTTATGGTATTTCATCGGTTGAGCTCCGCCGTCTGGTTTTTGAATATGCAGAGAAAAATGGAATTCCAAACAAATTTAACAAGACAGCTAAATTAGCAGGGCAAGATTGGCTTCATGGCTTTTTGAAGCGGAACCCAAGAATCAGCGCTCAAAGCAGATTCTTGGAAACCAGAAGCAACAAGTATGAACAGAATTACTGCTTTCAATAAACAAGAAGTGGATCTTTTTTCTCTAACCTTACATCTGAAATGGACAAACACAAGTTTGATGCCTTAAAAATATACAATTTTGATGAAACAGGGTTCAAAAACCAGGGAAAATTTTATGACCGAAGGGAATTAAGCAAGTGGGTGCTGCTACAAGCTGGGAACGAAGGAAAAATATTACTGTGGGCTGTGCAATGAGTGCTGCAGTTGAATACATCCCACCAATGTTTATATTTTTCGGTCATTTGCACGATGCTTCGAAAGTACTTATCAACACTTGGTTTCCAAAATATTTAAACTGAAGATTTGTGTTTTTTATATATCTTAACTAGCTGGCCCGACCCGGCTTTGCACGGATAGACAAATCAACCTGATACTAATAATTAGCACAAGTGTTTTAGTTCATTGTAGGCCTAACCTAAAATTATATTCAGTTTTTGATCCAAATCAGTTGTTGATCAGAATCAGCTGATTTAAGCTTTTCATACGAACAGCTGTTTTTTGTGCCCCTGATAAAATCAAAAGAAATCTTTCTTCTTCTTCCTTAAGATTGACCTTCCATAAGATTAACATTGAAACTTTGAGGGCCACTGGGGCGTAGCCCTAATGTCCTAGGACTTCGGTAAATGGCCTAAAACCTTCCCAGGGTTAACCTGTGTTACTGTGCAAAATTTCAAAGCAATCGGATGGACGGTTTGGTAACGCATAAAGGACAAACATACAAACAGACAAACGTACAAACAGACGGACATACATTGAATTTTATATATATCTTAATAACAATATCTACACTTTTTATACTTTCTTCAGTTGAGCTAAATACTTGAAGTTATACTATAGAACTCTTAATAAGTAATAATAGGTGTTGTATGTAATAGTTCATTGCATTACTTTTATTTGTTTCCATAATCATGTGAATGTTTAACTGTATGGTATAGCCCCTTTCACTGTACGGAATTGCCCCGACCCCCGGGGCAATTAATTAAATTTTTTTGGTGTGCAAGTGGTAGCCAATGGTCCAAATTACCTGTTGCTTATTTTGTTATAGTTTTAAACCCAATATCAGCTGAGCAATAACGATAATTGCTTAAGTGTACGGCACAGCCCCGCTCTCCCCTATAGTGAGAAAGTAATATTAATAACTTAATTATTAAGTACTGTGGGTGCTTCTCGAATGGGGCACCAATTTAGAGGGTTCCTTATTGGTTAACCTACAAACAAAACACATCATATTATTTTAATGTTCATTGTATGGTGTCCAAGTCACTTTGATTAACAAATAAATTGTAGTAATAAATACCTGGTTTTTGTTCCGTCATGTGACTTCTATTATGTCTTGTTTTAAGACGCGTTTCGGAGTCGGGACTCCATCATCAGTTATCTCTCCGTAGAGTTCGTCAAAACATTAAAACATATACGAACACGTGTAAACACACACAAAAAACACATAAAAATACACACTTAATACACAACATAATTTTTCACGTGCGCACTGTAGCATGGTCCGCGGACTAGTGATTGCTGCGGTGGGTCCAAAGTTGAAACTATGAGGTTGGTCTTATCAGTCTATTGTATCTCAAAACTGTTTCATATAATGAGTTGGATTGGAAAGATAATTTTTCATTCAGTATGGTATCAGGTGACTGTTTGAATGCCTTGTAAATTTCAAATTCTTCAGTTGCATTCATCAATCGTCCCTTTTTTAGAATATGGAGTGGTGTCATGTTTGTTTCGAAATCAGTGTATGAGTGATTGCAGTCAATTAAATGTTGCGCAAAGTTCGATCTATTGGCATAAAGGTTATTTTTGGGTAAATGTTCTTTATAGCGCTCTATAGATATAACTTGGACAATTTGTAATATATCCAAGTAAAACTTTTAAAAGCAAGGGAAAAGCGTATTTTTAACTTATATACCAAGACTCAAGTTGCTAACTTAAAAATTGGATGAGCTAGAGATTATACTTATCAACGAGCCTCACGATATTTTGCTTACCGAACGCATCTCATTTCAATCTGTTCCAGTTTTGTAAATTTTTAGAATATCAACATAAAATTTTTTTTACAAGTTACATACACCAGAATAAATATTCCCAGTAAGTATGACCTATTTTTTCCATGTACTTTTTAAAAGCAAAGCACTTATAGATAGTCTTCTGTACCTTTGGATTCAGCGACTTCATTTTCGACATTTTTTAACATATTTTAAAAATCGTTACAGAAGTTAAAAACATAATTTTGTTTTAATATACCTATTTTAAAAACGATATTTAAAAATTTGACTCGAGCGTTTTGACAAAAAAATTATAAAGGTAAAAATGTATTTTTTTAAGTGACTTGTGTTTTTAAAAGTAAATAAGAAAGAAGCTTTATAATAATTGATATTGTTTGAATCTATATGTTTAACTAGTAAACAAATCTTTTATTCTGATATTTTGAAAATTTTCTAAACTGGAGCCGTTTTCGATATATTAAAATTCAGCCCATTTAGACACGCAACAAAAATAAATACGAATGAGATTTCCACTTTCTGTCATTTTTGCCGTATTTTTTTGTTTTGCAATATTTAAAATTTTAGTGAATAAACAAAAATTTAACTAAAAATACATTGTTGTTAATACTTTTTAACATAATTAATTTTTTTTAAATTCAGAAATTGTGTTTGTTAAATTTTCGAAATTATGGCCCTTAATAAAAAAAAAACATTTCCTTTGAATACAAAAAAAAGGGGGGGGGGGGGGACACACAAAATTTTTTTTTACTATTTTCTACTCGTCGAGACGAACAAATAAAAAAAATGTCAAAATCGGTTAACCTGCACCGGGTTCCCACCCAAATATCTATTTTTACCGTAATATTGGTTGTACTACATCGCGTTAAACGCTGATTCAAAGATTCGGTTCAATTAATCTAGTTCACTTGGAAAAGCCGTTCATTTGATCGATTCATATGGTGACCACACAGTTTATAATAATGTGAAAAGGTTGTTAAAGTGTTTTACCATGTGTACATCATGTGTGTTTTACCATCTAACATTGTGACTATATTTTAAACGATCTGACGATGACAATATAGTTGTCGAAACCGGTAATCTAATAAACTATTCCGAAAACGGATTGTGACAGACCATAATAAGGCAACCTATTGAAGTCATTATTATACAATCATGGAAGTTAGAACTACTAAAATGTCCAAAGAAACTACACTTTTCCTGGACTTTGGTAAATACACTAGTAACCAAATTTCAAATGAATGTTATGTTTGATTAGTCACGCTGCATGTTTTAAATTGATACAAGGCTAAAATTATTTAAAACCAGGGGAAACTCCTGCGTGCTCCACACGCCAACCCCTTTGGAACTTTCTATACACATAATCATGTTATGGTTTCTTTATAATAAAGGTGTAGGACTAATAATAATCTCAAATTTAAGATGGTAAATAATGTTAAAGGTTTAAATCAAATTATTTCGTATATTTTATAACAGCAATTATAATAATGGTTAAAAGAACCAGCAAGGCTCAAGTCTACACTTTAATAAAAAATTAACCTAAAAGTTAGAAATATAAATAATTGCTTTAAAGTTTGAAATTAACTGTTAATGTCAATATTGGAGCAAACAGCTGTATTACCTGTTGTGTTATTCAATTGGTTGCTATGGTAATAAATGTAAATACTGTGTTGGTTCATCAGTCTAGGCCTAACCTAAGATTATTTTTCCGACTAAATATACAAATATTGAAATACAAAATATTTTTATGAAAATTATATTACTCAGGGATAGTGTGGCTTTTTAATACTAAAAATATGTTTTCAATCGGTTCAGTAGTTCCAGAGATTACACACTACATACAAACAAACACATTTTATCTCTTTATAGTATTAGTATAGATTAGTATAGAATAGACAACCTAAAAAGTGTAAGAATTATAATATATGTAGAACTGAAGTACATATTATAGAAATCTTGCTTTGTTGTCCATACCTATTATAAACTAAATAATTTGTATAGGTTTATTATAATTCAGTGGGATTTAAAAACACAAAATAGGCCTACTTAAAACTTAGTTGACAAATTTTGCCTTTTTAGTAGTGTTTTCGCTTGCAAATCTAGGTTCATTATTGGTGGGGAAGGACGTTGAGGGATGTTGCTTATTGGTTCTAAGAGCAACCCCAACCCAAATTTGTATACAGCTTTGTGGCTGTTTATCCAGTTCGGAGACAGACACTGCTGTCATGCTAAGAAATGTTAAATTTAAATTTTAAAATTGTATTGTTCTTAAGCATTATTTTGATAAGGCAATATTAGACAGTGTAAACGTACATAATATAAACACCTCTAGGTGTAAAATTACACTAATTTTTTTAAAGCGAATATATAACTTAAAAATTAAGGAAGTTATCGTTAAAAAGCCAATCGGATTTTTTTGGGAAAAATTCGGAGCTTGTAGATTTGAAGCATTGAATACCAATGAACACATAGCCCGTATTATTTTTATGTAATAGTATGTTCTCGTACACTAAGCACTTACACACATGTATACAGTATGTAAGCGAAATACCACTAACTCACTCACTCACTGATCACGATTTCTCAAAAACTACCGAACAGATTAAAATGAAATTTGGTATGTAGCTTCCTCTAGGGCCATAGGTGCTTACTAAGAAAGGCTTTGAAAAAATTCGAAATTTTTGGGGGGTTTGGGGGGATCAAAGTAATTAAATCACGATTTCTTCAAAACTACCGAACGGATTGAAATGAAATTTCGTATGTAGCTTCTTCTAGGGCAATAAGTGTTCAATAAAAAAGGGTTTTAAAAAATTGGAAATTTTAGGGGGTTTGAAGTGTATAAATTACTAAATCACGATTTCTTCAAAATTACCGGATCAAAGTTATTAAATCACGATTTCTTCAAACTACCGAACGGATTGTAATGAAATTTGGTATGTAGCTCTAGGGCCATAGGTGCTCATTAAGAAAGGGTATGAACAATTTGAAAAATTTTAGGAGGAGTTTGGGGGGATCAAAGTTACTAAAATCATATTTTCAGATCTTTTATTATTATGACAATAGTGCTTTTATTATTTAAGATCTATATATATAAAAGCCAAATACCACTCACTGACTGAACACTTAAAAAGAATACAATTACGTTAAAAAGACTGAATATACCAACCACCACGGGCAACGCCGTACGGGTCAGCTAGTAGTGTATACATGCGAACAGTATAAACTAAAACTCTGCATATTAATTAAATAATAATTTAATAATATTTAACTAGCTGACCCATACAAACATGACCCAACGCTCTAATGTGAAACACTCTATTTTGTCAGTTAGAAAAAAGTTTGGTCTTGCCTAGATTCGAACCAGCAAAGCCCGTCACCATATATTAGCGCCTTAGCCGGTTAGACCACGAACGCATTGCTAGTTTAGTACATTTGAGTTGGGCAACAGATTGTCCTACGTCATAAGGCTTAACCCGTTAATGTTAACACAATGTATGGTTCAATCGGTAACACCTCTGAAATGGACACTGTGCTTCCTCATTTCGTAAGTTGTGTTAAAAATGGAAATTGTGCTTCCTCATTTCGTAAGTTGTGTTAAAAAGTTTACACTTCTTCCGTGTGGTTTTAAGCACAAAATTTACATTTTTTCGATAAAAAAACAAGTTTCATTCAAGAACGAAAAATCTCGAAACAAACAATTTTTACTTTTGATCGAAAAACATGTTCCGGGGACCACGATCGGTGCTCATTGACCACTCCCGACCTTAGCCGTAAGAGACACTGCAAAAGCTCATCTAACATACGGAAATTGGTTAATGAAGCAAGTATTTAATGAAGCTCATGTGAACCTGAAGATTTTCTTAACACTTTGATGAAGTTTAATCAAAATCGTATAGCCAGTTGTTAAGTTAAACTGTAATAAGCAATCAAACTTTATCTCTAAAACATAATGTGGAGTGTGAAGTCGACATTTTTCAATCTTACAAAAGGTATTTTCATGGCGGCAGATTTATTGTAAATACACACCCTATAACGTATTATTCGAGTGACTGCGATGGGACATACAAAAATAATGATTGTATGTATACAGATGGGCTCGCTCCGCACAGCCGATGATGTACTTACATAGGAGTGATTGACAGTCCCATTAGTTGCTAGTGACATGTATTCATACTTCCACGCTACCCGTCAATGGTAAACCCGACATGCATTGTAATAATAAAAAAGGCGGGATGACAGTAAAAATGGGAACTCCACTAAGGTCAGTTATTAAAAAAAGCTTGTTCATTTCTTTGTTAAAACAAGATAAATGTTTTGTCTCGTATACGTTTTTTAGCGAATTCCGTGGGAAAAATGAGCTATGCAGTGGCCCTTATGGTAAGACCCAAGGTCGGGAGTAGCAAATGAGCACCGTAAAGGTCCCCAGAACACGTTTTGGGGTGTCATTAAAATCATATACATGTATATATGTGTTCGCAATCTAGCGGCCGCATTTTAAGTCCGGTTTGGTCCAAATTTGGTACACATGTTGGTTGTCTACGTCGTATAGACGAGATCGTTAGCAAAAAAAAATCCAACAACCGAAAGCAAATTTCTTGACTGGAAGTAACTACTTTTTGAGATAATTCGAGAATAATTTTTTCGATATTTTATAAAAATATAAATGTAAGATGTTGTTCTGCACATTTTCTTTTTTTACGCGACCTTATAGCTCGCTTGATTCCGCTAAAATCGACCAAAACGTGAGATGCCACACAAGTACCCGGTTCAAAGCCATGTGGTGGATTTTACCGTGTTTTTGGCGTGCGAAGCACGCAAAGCACTGTGTATTGAAGATACTCCCATATGCGGAATGGCGTGCGAAGTACTTTAAAGCTATTCAGCACCGTCGTGAATAGACTTATTTCCCAAATTGCTGGTTGAATCCCTAAAACATAGGCCTAAAAACTTAATTTTGAAAATTTGCTCAACTCACGTCAGCGGTTCAGGTGCGTGGTCGAATTATTTTTCTAGTTAGCGGTTTCAATGTATTTGATCTTAATCGATTTCAATGGTAGCTGTTTAGTAATAAGTCATTAAGTTCGTTTTTAGCCGAAAAACGTTACATAAATTTTGTGCTTGTAAAATCGGATGGTCAATATCTTGTTTACAATGGCGGATATTAAAAAAAAATACGGTTAAAAGTCTTCTTTTACATTTTGCATGGGTTGTTTAGTGACATGAAAAGCCTGTAAAGTATGAAAAATTTAACCTAACACACATTGGCCGCTCGCGCATAAACACTGTGAAAAAGCAGCTACCACTATATTGTTAGAAACATTTAATATAATTAGTCCTTTTTGTATTTAATACTTTCTTTATACTTGTACAATATATAATCCTTAAGTTCTCAATATCAGTATCCATCCTCCAGTTTATGACAAAAGATACAAACGTATTTGTACGAAACTGTGCGCTTCGCAGTTCCAGCGGCTTGGTGGTTGGTTGTTGTGCGCATGCGCTCATAGGAAGCTGTCGCTAGGCTGCGAGGAAGATACAATCACTGTCGCCCCCGCAGTGCTGACCCTGGGGTAGAGCCTTCACAATGGCAAAACTAAGTTGTCGTACACAAGACTGAAATAATTATATAGGTTAGATTTGTTTTAAATTAAAAGCACTTAAAACTATTTTAAAACAACGCTAAACGTTTTCTGCAACAGCACCCCGATTTTTTTTAGCTATGAGCAGTAGGGTGGTGCGAAAAAAGTTAAATTGAGAAATAAAATGTTACGATCGTAAGTAAGCTTATTATGAATTCCACACGTTTATTAAAAGGAAATTATGACATCCTCGTGCGTGTGTCGAAAGCAAGGGGTTGACTCGCAAAGCACGTAGTTGTCTACCCTTTAAAAAAAACTGTCTTTTAAATAAACGTCTTCAGACATTTTACTTTATGTCATTTATTTAAATTACGTGACAATAATATAGAAATAATGTTTTCTACTAAATACAAAATGTAAAAGAGGGTATCCAGATTATATTAAGTTATGTTGTGGTGAGGAAAAAAACAGCGAGGACAGGCATGGACATGTTCATTATTCAAAACACGTCGTTCAGTGCAGTCTATTTAACTTTAATGGAAAAGCTTGGCCAATTCACATTGCATCCCTTGTTATTTGACGTTTCGTAAAAATAAAATTAAAATGTCTTTTACGATTCTTTACAACATTGGTGAATGTCGGAGCATTCGTTGTTTTAACCCAAAACTTGTTTCGTTTTGCTTAGACACGGTGCGTGAAATCCTGATTGGTTAGTTGTAGTTTCATTACTGCAGATTGTACATCACTGAAGATGACGACTTGTCGTTGAAACGCGTTTGAGTAATAAACGTATTAGTTGTGGGATTCTGTGATCAAGTTTTATTCTATAAGACGACATGCTAATTTTGGCTTTATAAGGAATAAACTAATTATTTTGTAAATTCAGAAAATATTTTGATGAAACTTTTAAGGTTTCATATAAGCCCTACCGCCCGGATAACGACAAAAACTGTTACTCAAAACTTTGAATCATTTATTGATCTTTGCCGTCTGGATTACATGGTCTGGCTTAAAAGCATGGGCGTCCTTATGATATTTTCTATGGGGGGCCTAGACCGATGTTTAACACGTTCACTGCTAAGGACGCACATGTGAGCTTGACTCTGATCACTATAAGAAGCGGCCGAAGCACAGTGCATTGTACGCCAAACCCCATGTGGGTATTTTCAATACACAATGCATTGCGTGCTTCGAACGACAACCTCCGTATTGGCAGTATTTTCAATACACGCCAATTTTAAGCCTATATGCTAGGACGCACATGTGCGTTTGCTTTAAAATATTAGTGATTATAACGTAGAAAGTTTATTTTCAAAAATAAAAAATAAAGTAATTTCTGCTCATATAGACTATATATATAAAATTCAATGTATGTCCGTCTGTTTGTCCTTTATGCGTTACCAAACCATCCATCCGATTGCTTTGAAATTTTGCATAGTAACACAGGTTAACCCTGGGAAGGTTTTAGGCCATTTACCGAAGTCCTAGGACATTAGGGCTACGCCCCAGTGGCCCTCAAAGTTTCAATGTTAATCTTATGGAAGGTCAATCTTAAGGAAGAAGAAGAAATATTTATTTTGATTTTATCAGAAACAGCTGTTCGTATGAAAAGCTTAAAACAGCTGATTTTGATCAACAAGTGATTTGGATCAAAAACTGAATATAATTTTAGGTTAGGTAAATCAAGCAATGAGCAGAATCCCATTATAATTTACATCGACCCTCAGGGATACGAATTACAGGCTTTCAAAGTTTCAAATTAAGCAATAGCGAAACATTGCCGGGTCAGCTAGTTTAGACTATAAATATAAAAATAAAAGGTTAGCTCCTAGCATAGGAAATACGAAATTTGCTTAGCAATGAACGTGTTAAGGAGTCCAGGGATATTTTTGACCTCCCCAAGAAAACTTAAAAAATTGGGAAGCCAATTTGGCTGTTCAGGTGAAATATTAACCCACACATCAATGAGACTGAACCTTTACACCGTCAGTGAATACACAAAGACCTATAACACTCCTAGAGGCCGCACCAAGTAGTGACCCAGCAGCTCATGCTTGAACTCTTGTAAAAAAAAATATAAGTATATGCAAAACAAACGGCACATAACATTTAAAACATATTATAGTGCTAATCTCTTTAAAGAAAAATACCTGACTGTAATTAATAATATACATATTTTCCATTCCCTGGGAGCTATGGGGTGCCGTGGCCACCCTCTGCCCCTAGGTATTGGCGCCCATGCTTAAAATGTATGTATAAAACAAAATAACTATGGCAAAAATGTCCGTTACATTATATTATGTCTCTACATAAAGAGTTTCTTATTTTCTACAGGAGCAAAGACGTGAGCAACAGCTAATAAACCTTATACACGCTATCAGAAAATATCAAAAAACCATATTATATCTTGTTATTTACGCGAGAGGTTTACATCAGCAGTAGAAAATGCTCTTCGCCTAATAAAAATATCTCCGCTGCGACGACAAAGCCCTGAGTCAATTTGTTATCATTACTGGGAGTCTGTGTTTGTATTCAGAGGATGCAAAGTGAAATCTGTTTAAATTGCATCCCGTCTTCCAGCGGTAGATGTAATCTAAACATAATGTGAGTCGTAAGCAAGGCCGAAGCCAGGGGGGGAGGTTAGGGGTTACCCCCTCGAAATCTCGAAATTTGATAGTAAAAATTAATACTAGGTTTAAAAAGTGCAATTTAAATAGAGGACCCAGCAACATATTTCACATAATTGTGCATTGCATGCATACTGATATTCAGATTTGCTAGACTAAACTACAACGTACATTACACATGGATGCCGTAGGGTACAGCCTTACTTTCTTGTGAGCTTGATCTGATCTAAAATAAGAAAACTATGAAGGTTTAACAAAAATACTTTACTCGTAACAAAACAAACAATGCATTGTGTGTTGAAAATTTCCCCAAGTCGGGGTTTGGCGTGCGAAGCTCGCAATACACTGGGTATTGAAAATTCTCCCAATACGGGGTTTGGAGTGCGAAGCACGCAATGCATTGTGTATTGAAAATTCTCCCAATATGGGGGCTGGCGTGCGAAGCTCGCAATACTCTGTGTATTGAAAATTCTCCAATCCATTCGATTTTTTTTTAGTAACTTTGATCCCCCCAAACAGCTCTAAAATTACAATTTTTTTTAAAACCTTTCTTAGAGAGCACCTAGGGTCCTAGAGAAAGCTACATATCAAATGTCATTCCAATTCGTTTTTTTTTTTAATTTTTAGTAACATTTAACCCCAAAACCCCCCCTAAAATTACAAATTTTTTCAAACCTTTCTTAGCGAACACCTAGGGTAATAGAGAAATCTACATTCCAAATTTCATTCCAATCCATTCGATTTTTTTTAGTAACTTTGATCCCCCACAAAACCGCCCTAAAATTTCAATTTTTTTGAAAACCTAGCTACATACCAAATTTTAATCCAATCCGTTGAGTAGTTTTTTAGAATTCGTGATGAGTCAGTGAGTGGTACTTGGCTTTCATATATATAGATTATACAAATTGAAACAGCAATACAGCGTCCATTAGTGATCATTAGTTTGATGCATTTCAACGATACAGCCCACCGCTCACCAGCAAGCACTCTAACGGACGCTGGTTTGCTGGTGGTACCTTTGTTCGATAATTTTTACTGTTATACCATTCCATAGTAAATTTATCTACCTACAAAGGTTTACGCATTCCATTTTTCTTAATGAAAATTTACAGTTTTTGATTATTGTTAGTGAATTTCCACAGGCAAGATGAGCACAGTCACTATTATGGGGAGACCTAAAGCCAATTAGCACCGATCATGGTCCCCAGAACACGCTTTGGGGAGTCATTAAAATTGTATATGTATGTTCGCACTCCAACGACCGCGTTTTAAGTTCGATTCAGTACACACAAGTCGCTCGAACAAGTTTGTTTCTAAACAAAATCCAACACACGAAAGCAAGTTTTTTGAAAGGAAGTAAATTTTTTTTGAGATTCTTCTTACCAGAATGAAACTTTTTGGGATATAAACAAATAAATATAAGAGATTATTCTGTCCATTTTGTTATTTGTACGAACTTAGACCCCTTCTGTTTCCCCTAGAATCAATCAAAATATAATCGAAAACTCCATAGTAGTACACCGTAAAAATCCACGTGGATGGTTTTACCGTTTGGGGCATCTTCTGATCCAAGGCCGACGGCCGGTATGCGAGCGGAACGAAACAGCGCCTGGCCGGGGTTGGAGGCTAAAATGCAAACCTATCCTGCTAATATATTTCACACACGCAGCCAGCTATTCAGTGCCTTAGTGAATAGACTAATTTTTCAAAGATTTGGTTGAAACCCAAAAACTTGTGATCTAAATTCTGAAAATCCGCTCACAACAGAGGTTCGGCTGCGGGATCGATTTATTTTGATTTCAAACTTTTAATGACATCCATTTCAAAACTGATTATTTTAACGGATTGGTTATTTTTTCTATTTAGGCCCTTTTGCTAAATTTCATGTCGATCAGTCAAGAGTTTATAGAGATATAAATTATTTAGTACACAAAATAGCTGATAACTGGTAACCACCCGTTTCCAGACATATGTGTATAGGATTTCTTTTTCTTTATTTCGACCCATATGACCATCTCCAGAATAATCTGCGCGCTTTACAGAACACCCTTTGTATTGGTTTCCGACGATGGATGACTCCCTTTGTCGGAGACTAAACAAAATAGAAGATTCATATCATCATCATCATTGCATCAGATTTTGGTCTTCACATCAGCTGTTATAAACAAGCCGAGAATAGGATAGGATGCCCCGGAGACGTTCAAATACAGTTTTCCATTCTATACGACCTTTGTTCGCATCGTGCGCCCGAGGGAGCTGCAGTACCTTTTCTTGACTTATTGTACACTTTGTGATATTTATGTGTTCACGGTTTTATTAAAGCAAGTGAGTATGTAAATAAATAAACGGTACGAGAAACCGGCACATACTTTCTCACAAACATATTTACTGTGATTTCATAATTGTATTAAAATAGGAGAAGGGTATACATTAAAATAGGAGCGTAACTAATAAATATTATGATTATTAGCTAGACAGAAAACTGTTCGATCAATTTCAAACAGATTTGCCACCAAACATGTCAATTAGGCCTGTATAGATGCAAGGAAAACGGTTTTAAAAAATTTTGAAAAACAACCCCCTTTTTGGCCAAAAACCCCAAAAATCAGTTATTCTTATTATTAGCTAAACGAGAATTTTTAGAAACATGCGGTTTTTTGCATATTTCAGGGTACATTAAGGGCTACAAATAAGCCAAATTTTATCAAAATCATTAGATCCATTTAAAAAAATAATAACTGATTTAATAATAACTGGCCAAAAAGGGGTAGTTTTTCAAAATTGTTGAAAACCTTTTTTCATGCATTTATACTGGTCCAATGACATGTTTGGTGGAAATTTGTTCGAAATCGTTGGAATTGTTTTCTCTCTGGCTTTGTATACATACGGACAGACATTTTGTAAAAACAACTTTTTTGGACTCGGGAGTCCCAAAACGGATTTTCTAGAAAAATATCAACATCGATTTTTTTTTGCGATCACTATACTTTCTCTATACTATAGTATAGTGAGAAAGTAAAACTATTTTTTCAATATGTTAAATAATGTTAAATGTTCAAATCAAATTATTTCGTATATTTTATAACAGCAGTTATAATACGGTTAAAAGAACCAGCAAGGCTCATGATTACACTTTAACAAAAACCTAACCTAAAAGTTAGAAATACAAATAATTGCTTCAAAGTTTGAGCTAAAAATATTGGAGCAAAGAGCTGTTTTATAGTAATAAATGTAAATACATGTGTTGGTTTCTCAGTCTTTTTTCCGACTAAATTTACAAATATTGAAATAAAAAATGATTTTATGAAAATGAATTATAGCCTATGTTACTCAGGGATATTGCAGCTTTTTATTAATAAAAGTATTTTTTTAAATTTTTTC
Source organism: Philaenus spumarius (assembly GCA_018207615.1). Classification (NCBI taxonomy): domain Eukaryota; kingdom Metazoa; phylum Arthropoda; class Insecta; order Hemiptera; family Aphrophoridae; genus Philaenus; species Philaenus spumarius. The sequence continues at coordinate 48,287 of JAGFPH010004538.1, read as the reverse complement.
AGTACGTCCCGAGATTAACCCCCCCCCCCCCCCCCCCTATATATACAAACAAACAAACAAATTTTACCTCTTTAAAAAACAAAATTACACACCTGCATCGACTTTTGGACCAAGTTATTCAATCTGATCATATCCACCAACTTCTTCTTGTACCTGTCAGTTCTATAATCGGCAAACAACAAAAAGACCCTACTTGTTTTTTTACTAATCGACAACATTTGCTGCCTAACGCGTACGAACAATAAATTTTATGTGGAATTATACGAGAATGTGGAAAGAGAATCTGTTTAATTTATTAATTTTGTTTTATTTTTTAGTAAAATTTTACCGAACTAAGGATCAAATCACTCCAAAAGATCAATAGATATTAAATCTAATTTACAACTTTAGAGTGTAACTCCTTTATCTAAAAGTGTTATATTTAATATTAAAAACTACTTAATATTTTAAGCACTCTATGTCCATAAACTTAGACCCGGCACCATTAAATCTTATTTATCTCCGGTTTACTGCTAGAAACGGACCATTGAGCACAACATACTACATAAACTGGTTTTATAGATAAGAGAGAGAAAGTATGCTTTGATAACGTCAAGAACAGTACAACTTTATGTCTCGGCGACTTCATAAAGTCGCCGTCATAAAACGGACTTTGTACAAAGGACTTTATTCCTTATATTTTTAATCCTCCGATAAGGCTTGCAATTCATGTAACTCCATCTTAAATTTGAGTTAATCATAACAAACTAAATAAACGGTACCAGATAAGTGCCACATACTTTCTCCCAGTTGAAACTTTATACCTTCCCAAGAGTAGCAAAGGAGGTGGCTGTTTAAAATTGCAAAAGTAGGAAAATGTTACCATGGAAAATATTAGATGCATGTAACACACATCCATATTATATTATTATTATTTATTATTATTATTATTACCTAAACGAGAATTTTTAGAAAGATGCGGTTTTTCGCATATGGTAGGGTACATTAAAGGCTACAAATAAGCCAAATTTTATAAAAATCGTTAGAGCCGTTTTTGAAAAATTTGGATTTTTCTCGTTTTTTGCCATTTTTGGGGGTAAATTCCTTTACAAATCTAAAATTTAAAAAAATTAAATTATTATTATTACCTAAACGAGAATTTTTAGAAAGATGCGGTTTTTTGCATATGGTCTAGGGTACATTAAGGGCTACAAATAAGCCAAATTTTATCAAAATCGTTAGAGCCGTTTTGAGAAATTTCGATTTTTCTCATTTTTTTGCCATTTTTGAGGGGTAAATTCCTTTACAAATCTAAAATTAAAAAAAATTAAAACAAATGCCTGGAGATATTCCAGAACTACACCTACATACCAAATTTCATTAAAATCGGACGGTTAGTATGGTCTCCAGCTCTGTACACATTTTTACAGACTCACAGACACACGGACAGACATCATCAAAAAAACACTTTTTTTGGGTTCAGGAAGCACCAAAACAAATAATTCCAGTAAAAATATTTTTGGGTTCAGGGAGCACCAACACAGATAATTCCATTAAACATTTTTTGGGGGTTCAGTGAGCACCAATTCCACTAAAAATTAAAATTCGATAATTTAGACGAAAACAATACTTTCTCCATATACTACGTATAGGGTGGAGAAAGTAAAAAACCATTAAAGTGAGGGTGTACCTCAACCATTCGACCAAAACATACCGTGTTATTCAGAGGGGCAAAACTAACAAATAATACGATATAACTCTTTGTCCTATTTTGATTAGTTTAAAAGTTGCCTGTCTGTATGCTTTTTACTATTACCTCATAAATGGTTTAGGATAAATTCACAAAACTCAGCACGAATTTTGATCACATTGGTTTCAAGATGGCAGCGGTTCAAAATTTTCAAAGTTAAATATAGAAAAGCACTAAAGATTTTACAAAAAAAATTTAAGATACACAAAATGTAGTTTGACCCTAGAACTGTTCGCTTTAACGTGTTTTCTAAGTCAAGCCATTTAGTTGCGTGTGCATGAAAAATTCACCAAATATAGTAATTATATATCAATCCAAAAGTGTTCCGTACGTTTTTTTATAGAGAAAGGTTGAAGAATTTATATATGCCAGTAAAAAAATTATTGATGTAACATTTACAAAGTTATTAGCTCAAGAAACAAAAATATTCAGTAACGGAAGAAAAAGTTTCAACTTTAGGCCTACATAAAACGTAGTAAACATTTTGTGTAATTTGTTTCATAAATGTAAAAAAAGTTTCGTAATTAAGTTCTAAGTAGAATTGCAGAAAATATTTATCAATTTCAAATTTCTTATTTTGAATGAAAAAAAACTGTTTTTATGTTCTTATATACTGGAAGACTCCCAACAAAACTAGACCCAATTTAAATAGTAATTTAAGAATATATCCTTTGCCCAAAAATGAAATATTATTATAAGAAAGTGTAGAGAATAAATCAAAGAATTGAACTGTATACTTTTAAATTATTATTTCATAAAAGTATTTGACTTAGCTTTACATGAACCACAAAATGTGTTGAAACAAATGAAACGGAATACAAAAAGGTGTAAATACTAACTTAAAGAATTATAGGCGCTATCTCGATTATATAATGCGCCGTTTCATTGGTTGAAAACTATCTAAAGGGTTTACTGAAACGTTAATATCTTTGAAACTATTAGAGTGACGTCTGATTGGATGGCAGTTTTAGAAAGTTTACATTTTGACGAATCCAGAATCCAATGGTATCTTTATATTGTTGGTCAAAATATGTCTATGGAGCGCCATTGGTCTTTAGAGAAGTGACAAAGTAGAGTGTAATTTCTTCGTGTTTCACGCGCGGTAAAACATTTACAGAAAACTAAAACTTTAAAACGATGATTACGTATGTAAATATACGTTTTAGAAAAAAAATTTTAAATACAAAAGTTAAAGTTTAAATTATTTAATTTGCAACAGTTTTTGTTTTATTGCGATTAGATGATTTTTACGGGGTGAAATATTTAATATAAAGTATAGAGTTGTCAATTGAATAGTGTGAAACCTACGTCAAGAGCTGATACTGTTCAGTTGAGCAGTTTAACATCTGCAGGGTTAAAGTCAAATCCAATGCTTTACCATTTTTTATCATTAAGTCAAGGGTAACTGAGAAAATACGATAGTTCTGATTGAAAGTAATTTCCATGATCACACTTTCCGTAAATGTAGTAATCACCAAAAACCACTTTCAGAAAGAATTTTGAATTTTCTCAGTAATCCTTGGTCAATGATAAACAATTATACACTGTTGGATTGTCTTTAATAACTGTCTAAATTTCTTGTATCTTAAAATTTTCGTAAGATCTATAGCTTTTTAGATATTTAACTTTGAAAAGTTTGAACCGCTGCCATCTTGAAACAGATAAGTTCAGCATAATACAATTTTGCACTTTAGTGTAAACCAATGGGATCAACAATCAGCTGAGTGTCGTTTATCTTAAACCTCATACAGACAGACAACTTTTAAACTAAGCAAAATAGTATCCTCATGTTAAATTGTATTATTTGCCAGTTTTGACCGGCTGAATAACACGGTGAAGTTTGGTAGAATGGTTGCGAGATACCTATGTGTGATTGCTTAATACGAATTAACTTGAGACGCGTTCAAGACCCGCACCGTGATCTTGAACCGAGTAACAATTCGATTAATCGAATGGCCATTCGATCTAGACGCTCTCAGTTGAAACGCAGCCCAGTTTTACGCACAACGGAGACACTGTGAGGTGTAATTTACTCGTATATTTACACACGTAATCATCGATTTAGTTTTGAGTTTTCTGAAAGCAAATGTCACGCGAATGAAATACGTCGAAAAGACCTTTAATTTACAGTTTCTATGTCCAACCCTACAGCCCGCCCAGTTTTTTCCGCGTTATATCTATATACTGATGGATGCATCACACTTTCCCCTATCTAAAACTGCCATCCAATCAAAAATCGGACAAATAGTTCTAAAGAGTTGTGGGACGCTTTGTAGACCATTGCAATTGATCAGTTTTCCAACCAATAAACAGCCTTAAGGGTCTGCTCCAGTAAACGAGAAAGCAACCGGAAACGCAACCGCTTCTCACTGTATCCCTACCTAAACAGTGCAATTTCTTGCAGCTGAACGCTTTGACGTTGCCTCATTTCAAACCATTTTATAAGTCTATCTTTAGTAATTGAGCGTTGAAAAAAAAACTGAACATTCTTTATAAAATTTCGGATCCGGCTTGCAAATTATTTTTCATAAATAATTTTTTATTGTATTAGGAAAAAAAATCAAACTTTGTACTTACAAAATGTCAATTACATAACAAATCAAAAGAAAAAAATGTAAATTGCAAGACGGATGCGTATTGTGACTATGCTTAAAATGAGACCTTGCAAACAATTTTATGATAAAAAGTAAACGAAATAAATGGTTTGAAATTTAACATTGCTCTTATGGGATAAAAATCCAAGATGGCCGCTACTACAGCAGACCTTTAATAATTACACGTGATATCTGTGTGACAGAAGTCTATTTTATACATATTTTGATACTAATGTGTAGAGAATGCTTCGAGCTACATTTCCTGTGAACCAAATATGTTTTGCTCTAAAGGTTTTTAGTCTATGAGCGTGGGAATGAGAGCGTTTTGACGTTCTCAAACTAAGGCTGTAATTTCAAATTAACGGTTATTCCCCATGCAGCTTCATATCCGACCGTTGTATACCATGCATGAGTGGGACGTTTCTATATTTCTCTTCACTTTTGTTATTCAAATAATTCTAAGTCAAAGACTTTTATGAAAAGATAATTTACAAGTATACAGTTCAATGCTTTGATTTATTTTCTACACTTAGTTATAACAATATTTCATTTTTGAGCAAAGTATATATTCCTAAATTACGTTTCAAACTTGGCATACTTTTGGTAGCAGTCTTGTAGTAGGAACATAAAAACTGGTGTTTTTAAAATAAGAAATTTGAAATTGATAAATATTTTTATACAGTTCTATTTAGAACTAAATTACGAATTATTTTTTTCTCTATGGAAAAAATTACAAAAAATGTTTACTACTTTTTATGTAGACCTAAATTTGAACTTTTACCTTTCGTAACTGAACATTTTTTGTGTCTTGAGCTAATAACTTTGTAAATTTTACATCTATCATTTTTTTTACTAGCATATATAAGTTCCATGAATCTTTCTCTACGAAAAAGCTGTGCAACACTTTTGGATTGGGGTTCATTTACTATTTTTGGCGAATTTTTGACAAAATGCTTGCAAAGGTCAAAAATCTATTGCCGGTTCTAGGGTTAATGTAAATGCATTAAAGAAACGTGTGTGGGTTTAGTACAGGCCAAACGTAAAATTATGTCTGTCATTTTAAAATTTTTAGATTTCAATTTTAAACGGAAAAAGATCAAAATAATGGTCAAATTTTGGATTAAACCAACGATTTAAATTCATGACAATTCCTACGCCTGCTTTCTATTTTTTTTTTTTTTTTTTTTGCTAGTATGACAAATTTCAAAACTTTTTTGTTTCCGATAAAAAAATTGGAAAACGGTTGACCCTAAAGGCCATCCATGTAACTTCCCGCTAAGTTTAATTACAACAGACACTATTTTTGGAAATTTTGAACTGCCATAACTTTTGAATGAATCAACCGATTTTTATGCGATTTGGGGCAATCGATGCAGTTTTTTTAAGTCCATTGAAAGAATCAACAACCAAAATTTTTCAGATGAAAAGTTTCGGAGAAATTGATGAAAAACACTTTTTTTTATTTTCTTTCGTTCACGATATCTCGCGAATGAATCTACCGATTTTTATGCGATTTGCGGCAATCGATGCAGTTTTTCGAGTCCATTAAAAGAATCGTCAACAAAAATTTTTCTGATGAAAAATTTCGGAGAAATTGAGAAAAAACACTTTTTTTACATTTTCTTTCGTTCACGATATCTCACGAACGAATTAACCGATTTTGACCGGACTGGTAGCGATCGACGTCGCTTTTTCAAGGTTAAAAGCTGATTAGATTTTGGAATTGATCTGTAAAGCCGTTTAAAAGTTATTCCAAAAAAACCAGATTTGAAAAAAATTTATTTTTTAGTTTTTTTGAAATTTCTCAGAACCTACCGTTCCGAATTAGTTGAAATTTTCAGGAAATCTAAGTTTGATGGAACTCTTTAGAACGCCGTTTGGTAGGATCCAATCGGTTAAGCCGTTCAAAAGTTATAAGCGGGTCACATACTTACATACATACACACACACACACACACACACACACACACACACACACATACATACACACAGACAGGGTGACACCCTCTCGGGAGTGGTCAGGGAAGATTCCTAGGACCTCAAAACGTCGAGATCTGATGAATACTCGATTTTCGAAAAACGGGGTGAAACCAATAACTTCCCGATTTTAGAAATTTTTTTAATTTTCTTCGCGGGAAGTTAAAAATGTTCGGTTGTTGGATTTTTTAGCTAACGAGGTCGTCCGTGAGACTTGGAAAACCAACGATTGTACCTAATTTTGTCCAAATTGGACGCAAATGCCACCGTTAAAATGCATGCATAAAAAACGTGTTATGGGACTATGATCGGTGCTCAGTGATTATGTCCGACCTTAGGTCTAACCATTAAGAGTTACTGCAAGACCTCACCTTTCCTATGGAAATTCGCTAACAACCAGACGGAAGTTGGTTAACGGATTCTAAACAAGAATCTTAAGTATATTTTTTGATCGAACATACATATTTTACTTTGACTTATTAATTATTTTCCGGTGAAGTTTGGCAGAGACTGGTACGACATTTATAAACTGCAAATCTCAAAAAGTTTGTTACAAGTTGTCTAACAAATTATTAAACAAAAACTTTAAAAGTTTCAAACTTTAAAGTGTCTCGACAAATCAAATTTAAGTGAAACTCCAAGTGGATTACTTAAATCTTTTGAAGCTAAACGGATCAAAGATAGGATTATTTTTCAATTCGTTTAAATGTATCTGTCCACGTGGTCTGAACTTGACTCTAGCAGCTTATTTTAACTAATCGAGTTTTTAATACTTAATTTAAATCCAAGGCAGTAACGTCACGCCATGTTAAGTTACCAAAGCGAGGTATTGAAAATCTCAAGGTTGCTTAACTACAAGATGTCAGTCAGTGTTGGTGAATTATTAAAGCGCAGCTAGAGTGGAGAAAACTCCGCCCTTCTTGCTCATACGTCAGGACCCACGTCTCCGCTACCCCCACCACTTTCAAGTGCGTATGTTCTAATCAAAACTCTAGCTTTGCTGCGCATGCGCCCGGTTCCCGGTCACCACCTTACCACAATGCATGCGCTTCTGTCCTAACCAATGATCGATTTCGTGAAAATATCAGAGTATACTATAATTTGTTTGCGCAGCCGCGAGTAAGGAGCAAAATATTGTTGTTTAAAACCTAAAGTAACCTATATTTTTATCGGCGACATTTTTATGTTCGAATTAGCCTATCTACTTTTTTCTCGATTAGGCTACTATTAGGTTTTTACTTAACGCGGGTTTTTTAAACAAATGAGGCATTGTTAAATTTTGATTAGTCAACCAGGTACACGACAACACGAAACCGATGTTGTGGGCCTCAACCTTTGTGTATATAAAAAGAAAATTGTATGAGATTTCTATCGAGATTGGTATCAAATAAAAGGTCTTAAGAAGCATAATACGAATAATATGTTCATTTTGCATATGAATAAAACAAAATGTTAACAGTTGAATTTAAAATATCGATTATATAACAAGTAGAAGATGACAGCAGCAATTTTTTAGCAACGTTTTCGGAAATAGAGGGAAGTTTAAACTACATTTTGGGAATGGTAAGGCGCTTAAATACCATTTTCGAAAATTCAGTGGTTGTGGGTAAACTTTTAGAAAATATACGGTTTAAACAATGTTTTATGAACAAATGAGGGTAAAGTAAAATTTTATAATATATAGGGGACTTAAGCAACAATTTCGGGTATAGAGGGGGGTTTGAGCAACATTTTTGAAATACAGGGGGTTTAAGAAACATTTTCAGGAATGCAGGGCTTGAGCAACGTTTTCTGAAATACAGGGACTTTTAGCAACACTTTCAGAAATCAAGGGTTTTTTGCAAAATTTTCGGAATTTAAGGGATTTGAGCGACAATTTTGGGAATAGAGGAGGATTGAGCAACATTTTTTGAAATATAGAGGATTTTAAGCAACATTTTAGGAAACAAAGGTAGGTTTGAGCATTTTCGAGAATATAAAAGGGTGTTTGATCAATATTTTGGGAACTATAGAAGTCTTGAGCAACATTTTCTTGAATATGTTAAAAACTTTACATCACAAAATTCTTTTAAAAATATATTTTTTTTGAAGCCCTTGTAACTAAACTAAAAACTGCGGTATCATAAAATCTAAATTTTGGCTATCCAAAAAAATCCAAGTAAACAAATTTAAAGTTGTCACTGTTGGAGGAAAAGCGAATTAGTATGATTCGTACAACTTTAATTGTGGTATTATTTTCCGTTCTGAAAAAATCCTCGTTTCACATAATCAAGTGGTCGTATGTAAGATTTTAGTGTTTCATTTTAGCCCTTCATTGCGCCAAAAAGTACGTACACACAATCTCATATTAACTGTGTTATGACGTACGCTATTCGTCTATTGCTTGTTCAGTTAAGTACTGTAGTAAAATTTGCACAAAATCCAAAGCGGAAGACCATCTAACCGTACCAACTAGTCAACTTGGCTACGAGCCAAGCACTGTGTGCCTTACTTCCGCCATCCTACCCGCTTTTAATAATATTGACTTCATAGACGGTCTTATAACTAATACGTTACGAGTAGGGCATGGAACCTTTAAATTATGATTTATAGGTAAACATTTTCTGTTTACAAATTTTAATTACGCAAACATACCGGTTTACCTCAAACACAATTGGGTATTAAAATGTTTGGTAAACTGTTGTTCACGTCAATACAGTAAGGGTATTACGTTCGAATACAACCATTGGCTTTTCCCTGTGTTCTTACTAAGACCACAATGTGTCTTTTTAATTTTTAAATATTGTATTGACGGTATGATACAATTTCAAATGTCACATATAAAATTAGATAGAGGCAATTTTCGAGAAGAGGTTTATAATAAAGGAAAATGGAAGTTGGAGGCTAGTTACCCTCTCTCTCTAATAATACACCTCAGCGTCGCAGCTAATACATTATTCAAGAAGCTCTGCGCGACATCTGGGATGACAATATGTAATCACGTTTCACGTATCAAGCCTACGTGGCTGCCAGTCTATAGAATTCTTTCCCCCTGGTGACAGATTCATTTATTAATTTGGGGGAGGACTATACAGGGTGTTTCACGGGAACCCTGACAAACTTCAGGAAATGGTTCTATGGGTCAAACTAAAGGGAAAAGCAAATATAAAGTTGTTTCATTAAACGCTTCGTTTTCCAGATATCCGCCATTTTGTATTTTAATAAAATAAAATAATTTATATCTAGATAATGGTTCGACTGATTGAGTTCAAACTTATCATTTGTTTAACCTAACAATGACATATCTAAAAAAACAATAATCGATTCTACCTAACCATGCGTTCAAAATGGCGGCTGCTTGGAAATTTCAAACATAAATTACTCAAAAATCGAACATTTTATCAAAAAATGTCAAGATACCTTTTTTGTAGCCCTTTTGATTGACTCTCGGATGGTGTAACTGTCAAAACAATCAATGAAGGATAATGACTAATTTATGTGTAATAATTGGTTTGTTCAACCCGACATCATATACCAACACAATAAATACTACAATATTGTATGTACATTTGTGTCATTATCTTTAAACCGTGGGCCGCACTGCAAGTGGGTCGTTGCTAGGTTGGATGGTGGTGGGTAGCGGTAGGAGGGTAGAGGTTGGATACATATCGGCCGCACTGTGGGATATATTTCATTCCATTCACGGAACACGGATGGCCAGTCTGTTACTAGTTTCAGAGTAAAAATGTCACTCTCCAGAAAATTTCCTTTAAGTGAATGCAGTCCTTATGTACGGAATGAAATCGTGTCTAATGTGAGGTCTATGTGGGTGCATGAGTATTATACTGATAGAGAGTGTGATGGTGAATTTTTGCGTGTTTATAAAAAAATAAGAAGTTATCCTGATCAGTTTTATATGTATGCAAGGATAAGTATCGAGTATCGAGTGCCCACAAGCTATTAAGTATTTTGGAATTTTTCCTCTTTTGTCTGTTGGATCCCAGATAGCAACGTTTAAAAATTGTTGCTATAAGTAGTTCTTCCATTATTAAAGTTCACAAAAAAAACTCACACTCAGTTAATAACTCAAAACAAAACGAAACACCAGCTTGTTACGTCCTTGGAGGGTGGATGGAATTAACTAACTGGACTGTTTACCCAGCTACACGCCAGGCGACACGCTACCATCCATCCATCCGATGGAGGGGACAATGCGGCCGACTACATTTGAAAGCACGCTGCAAATATTTGCCTGGCGGGTCGCTTGGATGGTCGCTACCATCTACCCGCTAGGTAACCGTCCAGCAGTGCGGCCTCAACCTAACAGCTATTATCCTTCATCCGATTGTTTTGAAAGTTACACCGTCCAATAGAGTTTTTTCTACCAAGAACAGGCAAACATTGCCAAAACTAATGACTTTCCATAAAGTACATTAGCCGTACACGCATGGTTATTTTGACAGTCCTTCGCCGTTTTCATATTTATTTTTGTAAGTTTCACTAACGTGCATTACATTCCAAAACCCTTTCCCACACCTTAGGTATTTGTGATTGATGTTCTTGCGTATAGATGGCGTTCACATCCGATGGAACTGCCAATCATCGTATCGTACGTTTAGTAATAAGTTCATTAACTCTGTATAATGCAGTTAAATAATTTGTTGTTTGTTAATTATCACACTCGGTTTTGTTATTTCACGACACCTGTCAGTCTATTATGTAACAAACAGGCAAATATTAATAACAGTTTTAACAGCTTTAAATTAATTCTGATTATTTCCAAAATTAAGGTAAGTTTTTGGAACGAAGTTCCTTAACGCGGGTTGTGATAGGAGTTAACGAATAGAAAATGTAACGCGTAACGAAAAAAAAGTGTTATTAATTGGTTGCTGTGGCAATGCCAAATATAAAATACGAGTAACGAAAAAAGCGTTACCAAATTGGTTACTATGGCATTGAATGTAAATATATTCAAGAAACGTGTGTTTTGGTTAATCAATTTAAATTAAGAGACGATCGGTTCCGTTCGCCGTACTTCAGATATTATCGTCAAGAGCTGAAATTTTTATTTTAGGCCTAGAAAGTAATTTTAAGTCTGGGCCTAATGTAAAATTATTGCATGTATGTGGCCGTTAAGACAGGTAAAATAAATTAAACATACACACAATAATTTTAGGTTAGGCCTAGACGGATGAACCAACATTTTATTTTTATTTAATGTATTTACAATGAATGGATATTTAAATGTGTTTACCATCTTAGCTTTGATGTTATAATTAATTCTACACCTTTATTATAATAACATTAAACGTATGGAAACAGTAAATATTTGTATAAAAAACAATCGAATAATAAACGGCAATTGAAAGATTAAAATTATGTGTGTATGTTGCCATTAAAGGTTGGTAAAATAATCGAAGAAAAGCGTGATGAACTTCATTCCTGACCACACACATTTACTTTTTATTTTAAAGAATTAGTTACATACATACTAGAGGCTCTGCCCCTGGACGCTTCGCGTCCCAACCTCGCCTCGGCTTTCGGCCTCAGATGGCTGCTTCGCTTCGCTAGCAGTTGGAAAATTCGCAAAAGAATCTCGTTAATCTTTGGCTCTTTTGTACAAAGGTAACCGAGCACAAATCAGCTGTTTTATTCGGCAGCTGACTCAAACTCATTAAACATTATCTCTTTAAGATTAGCATGGTAAATTTGAAGGATTGTGTGCCGGAGCTCCTTCTCGAATGAATAGCGGCTGAACAGATGATTGGATCTTGAAACCGACGGAAAATCACGTGTTTGAAATTGAATTTTCTACAACTTTTGTATAAAATTTGTTTTCTATCTCTTACCATTTTCTTACAAAACGCGATCAAAGTGGAAAAATGAAAAATTGAAAAATCTTTCCCGCCGAAAAGGTGCTTTCAAAATAAAAAATGTTACACTCTGGGAACCTTTCCCAAAAGTTTATCGTCGAGAGCTTTAATTCAAGTATAAGGTTGAGGGGGGTCCGATTACTGGAAATGCCTAATAATTAATGTCAGTGAATCAGTGTTACCGTCTAGCTTTATATAATTATAGACTAGCTTTATATAAGTAGATTCACTACATAGCTGTTTACTAGATATTAGCCCACGTTTTAAAAGCATATACATATTATTAAAAATAATAAATAATGAATAATTACATATCTCAATAATGTAAAGTACATACAATGTTGTGCATAAATAAACGTCAACTGATTATGTATCCCTAAACAATTTAATTTAAATACATATAAATATAATAAACTAATGTACCTGGCAATGCTCCGATATTGATTGATTTTAGTATATAAATATATTATTAGATTACATCACACAATCGAATTGCAAATGGTGTTTTATATATAAATTATGAATGATATTAAATCATTTCAGCTTTATAGCTTGTAGGAAGCAATTTATAGGGCCAGCTACCCCATTTTAATCTCTTTGATTTTATTGACCACATGCTCTAAATACTCCTGTTACTAATAAATTCTAAAATTTGTAATGAAATTAGTTGAGTAGTTGTTGAGCATATGAAAAAATAAGTGAATGGATGATGATTTAATTTTAAGGGTAGTTACTCCATTTAATCCCTTTAGCTTAAGTAATCAAAAGAAAATGGTTCCTTATATCACTTAAAAATAAGATTACATAATTTTAACTTTATAGTTTGTAGGACGTTAGTTTAATTTATAGTTATTGTATATGGGTAGCAACCGCCTTTAAACCACTTATACTGTAGTAGGTGTAACGTAGAAACACTCCTGGCAATGATATGGATAAACTGTGAAAGTTTTAGTGAAATCGGTCGAATAGTTTTTGAGTATATAGAGGACAAAGAAACATTTATTTTTATATATATAGAGTAGTTTGTCCGTTCATGCCGATAAAACTCTTCGACCCACCGCCGCCACCCCGGGGGGTGGTGTGGTATGGTGGTCCTACATTTTATATCCATGAAGTAGGTTTCAGTTTGGACCTGCAATAGTTGGGTTCGAAATATCTCACTAGAGTGTCGAAGTGGCCAAGAGTTCTTGAATGTTCCAGTATGTCCCCAAAATGTTCTAGAATATTCCCGAATAATCTAGAATGTTCCAGACGGTTCTAGACCATCGACGGGACTTCCTGTGGCGGAACGTTCTAGAATGTTGTAGAAACCGAAAGCGTGCTATTTAAAGCTAATGGCCTAAACCTTGACAAATTTTCTCTTACAATACATTTAGGAGAGAAATAAACATTATCGTTTCGATTATTTGCGTTTAGGGTTTGTTCGTCAAAAATATTGTAGGTAAAATTAAGTCATTGACGTGAAATTCTCTTAAAACTGGCGAAAATCGTATTACACTGTAAAATATGTTTTATTAAAGATCTTTCGCAAAGATCTTTGATAATGTATTGGACCATCTTTTATAATATATTTCTTTTATAAAATTTAACAGGTTGGCATTACCTTTTATAAAAGGTAATGGGGTACTGAATTTGAGGTTATTGAACTAAATAAAGAAATGGCTACAAACTACACTTAGACTGTAAATACAACAAAACTGTCAATTTCCGAATATGAATTAGGACTACATGAAAATTTGTACAACTCAAACATGCAGAGGATAAAAATAGATTGAACAGCACTGTGGCGACAGATTCAACATGTCTATAAGAAACAAAAGACAATAACTTTGTCAAAACATTGTAGATTATATAAACATCGTGAAACCTGGTTGTACAGTTCAAGACATAAAAAAGAAAGGAAAAGGACTTAGAAGCCAATTTTTGACTTTCAAAAAAGGTGATAATAACGTTATAGCATTCAGTGTAGTTGCACAATAATAGGAGTCTTCATCATCCATTTCAATTTGGTCACTAAACAAATTAAAAAAGCAAAAATAAACAATTCTGTAGTTATGTTCATCAATGAAAAGCACTTCCTTTGATGTAGATCTGTAACGTAGTGCAAAACAAGTCCAAAATGTTTTATAAAAGAATCACTCTTCAAATCTTTTATAATAGATGGATACCATCTTTTATAAAACATATTTTATAAAATATTTTGCAGTGTAATACGGGCCTTAAACGAAGTCATCAAAACCTATTACATGACGCCAAGGGGGAATAAATTATCAGTAATATTACTAATATCAGATCCCAATATCATGATATAGAAAAACCTCAAATTCATGCATGATGTTACCCCTCTAGACATTTGTACACCAGTGAAATGGTCAAACCTTTGAAAAAAATCGATTTATTTTTTTTTAGAATGTGCTGTTTATTTCCTCAAACATCTCTAAAAGCTTACGGAATCTCTTTTGCATTAAGTAGTACATACGGTGAACAGTATGAACATTGGCGAAAATTTGTTTTCGTTCAAGTTTGGAGTGAATGCGGTTAACAAGAAGCCCTGATTTAATAACCAATATGAAAGTTGTGTGTAGCCTTTATTACTGTAATGGACGAAGAGCAATGAGAAATGTGAGTTGTTAGAACGGTTTATGAGAGAAGAGCCACACATGTTTATAAACAAAAGCAAGATCATGGCTGCTTTGGGATATCAATTTCAAGATACTTGAAGGGCAGCGAGAAAAATGTGTGTGAATATTTTTGAGTCAATACATAAATGTTCCAAATTATTCATAATATGTAAAATTGATGCCGATATTTCTCAGAACACTTGCAATATGATTATTACTTCATCACCAGTGAAGCTCTGTGTTACGTTCGTGTGGATTTTCTGAAACTAAATTTATTAGTTGCCCATCAAGTTCCAAGGTAAACCCGAAATGTACAGAAATAAACTAAATATGTAAAATATATATTTAATATATAAAATAACACTAGGTGAAACCCCTGCGTGCTCCGCACGCCAGCCTTGTTTACTAATTAATAACTTATTTCGTATAATTTATAACAGCAGTTATAATAAAGGTTCAGAACCAGCAAGGCTGAGGTCTGCACTTAAACAAAAACCTAACCTTAAAAAGTTAGAAATACAAATAATTTTTTTATTTTTTTGAAATCAGCTGTTATTGAATATATCAGAGCAAAGAGCTGATGGAACCAACACTAAACATAATATATGTAATTATTTATTATGGCGCTGATTGCCGTAAATTAATTAGTATAGTTTGTGTTAATTTTATGACCAACAGGTGGCGCTGTTTTTTCAAAAAGTATACAAAAACGCTTGTGTATTTGAATGTGTCTTTGTGTCAAAACTTCAAAGCAATCGGTGAAGAACTTTTGGAGATTTTAGGTTTTGAACAAAACAACATTTACATTTTTATTTGCATAGATTCCTGACATTCGTGCATAAAATCTGGCCGTATTGGGCAAGCGTCAAGATACAGGTCAGCGTTACCCCCACCACACTACCTCGATCCAAATGCCTCTGTCCTAATCTATCGTAATTTTCATGAAATACCGTAGTATACAAATAATCCTTTTGCATTTGCTTCGCCGCGGGGGGTAGTGAGTGAAGCGTGAAATGGCGGAGCCCTCTAGTGTCATTACTATAAAAATTTACTTGCCGCCTCACAGTGTCCCGGCGCTGTCTGACTGGAGGGCAAGCTCACGATCCACGACGAAGGCTCACTCCTTGATCGTGTCCGCTTCGACTTGGAAACCACACCAGTTCTTCAACATTTCTAATTCAACTTGATTGCGCCGTCCCTCTTGTCCGCTCAAGTTGGAAGCCGTGTTGGCCAATATGGACAATGTCTACACTTTGGTAGATTGCTGCTAGTAGGGAAACCGAATGGCATCCACTTTAAACATCTGACTTATTTATCCTAATGGAGTGTTTTTCTTTTTCTTTCTGATTAGTTTTGGTATATGATTACGTAATTGGAATATTGTTGTATTTCTTAGTAAACTAGTAGCCAATTATAATAATGTTTATAAACATTTGGATACGGTAACAGTTCAGCCAAAAGATGTTTTTCCATAACTCTTATATATAACTTTAGAGTAATTTGCTACATTTTGGGTTTGACAAAAGGTAATTTCATCACAATAATTTAAAATAGTAGCTCACTTTTGACGCACCCAGTGTTTTAATTATGTTTATGGTAAGGAAATAAACGTGGAGGGAGGAAGTATTACAAGAATTACATTCAAATTTTACAACACAGGCGTTTATAGAAATGATATTTCCAATAACAAGAAGTTCTGTTTTACTTCACAATACGCCAAATAACCTCGCATTACACAATAAGCCAGGCATAACAAGGGATGCATTGTTAACAGACCAAGTTTTTCCATTAAAGGGAAATACACGTTCTCTAAGCGACGGGTTTTGAATAATGAACAACCCTTGCCTGTCCTCGCTGTTATGTCGTCACCACAAAATAACCTAATGTAGTGTAGAGGGATTCTTCTTGGTTTTGTGTTTTCTCGAAAACATTCTCTCTACATTCTGATCACGAAATAATTGTAAAATATGTAAACGCATTTCTTAGAGAAAGTATATATATTATTATAGGCATAAATATAATTTTAATTGTAAGGGCTGTTTGAAAAGAAATCCGCGTCTCCTGTAAATTTTGTGTTATTATTATGATAAAACTTGGGTTTGACATATTTTTTGTTATTATTAAGTTATTAGTAACTTGTTTTCAATTTTGGTGCTTTGGGATAAAATTAATTGGTTATTTCAAGCGGGTCTTTGCAATGGGTAGTGTATGAAATTTGTTCCAAAAATAATTTGACGTGAATTAATTTGCACCATTATCATAAAAAATGGCGGCCATTAATTTGATAAAACTAAGATGATGGAAATTAAATAAAACATTTTATTAAACTTTATTATTTTGTAATTCCGTTTTCAGGAATCTTTCTAAGTAAGATTATCCTCTCTAAAAGGGCTTCGTTTACTGTTTCTAGCTCCTAGAGGTTGGGGGGGGACTCAAAGTTGTTCAAATAGACAACTCACTTTGAAAGAAAAATTATAGTAACAAAATTGATTTCGAACGACACAAAACAAAATGGTGACCACAAACGTGGTTCATTGATATTTTTTTCCAATTTAATATTTAAAAACTGTGTAGTAAAAAATATTTAAAAATAAAAACTTTTGCTGTACTAAAATTTAAAATTTAAAGTAATGTTTAGTTTTTCAAGAACGCTTGTCATATTAGATTGAATCATCAAAAAAACAGTTTACTATTTAAGTTTAATGACAAATGGTTTATTAAGTATTATACTACCAATGCGTTTAATAATTATAATTATACTAGCTGACCCGGCAATGCTTCGCTATTACATAATTATTTTGTTGAAATAAATGCGACAAATGATCGTAATTTAGTAACTTTGACCCCCCCCCTAAGATTTCTAATTTTTTTAAACCCTTTCTATCTTTTTAAACCCCTAGAAAGCTACTATATACCAAATTTTGTTCTAATCCGTTTAGTAGTTTTTGAGAAATCTTGATTTAGTAAATTTGAACCCCCCAAACCCACCTAAAATTTCCAATTATTTGAAAACCTTTCTTAGTTAGCACCTATGGCCCTAGAAGAAGCTACATACCAACTTTCGTTCCAATCCGTTCAGTAGTTTTGGAGAAATCTAGATTTTTAGGTACTTTGGTCCCCCCAAACCCCCATAAAATTTCGAATTTTTTTAAACCCTTTTTCGTGTACACAAAGTCTTGCAAGCGGAATAATATAGCAAATATTATTACAAAGACACTTTTACAGTACAGATTTACACTCTAGTGGTGAAATAATCAACTATTTGAGTCTTAATAGAAACTCGTTCCCATGGCAACCAGGAACGTCATATGACGTGATCACACCTTTGAGCAAAAACGTACGATTACGCCGTACGACGTGATTACACTTTAAGCGTGAAATAACCACCCCTCAAACGGTTTATGCGGTTAAAATGTCAATTGCATAAGTGTGATGTACCTTTTTTTTAAAAAAAGTATAAGTGATATAATATTATTATTATTTAAATTGAAGATAGCAACTTTGTTTACAGTCCAAGCACAGGAAGTATTCATATACAAATTTTTTTAATTTCAGATTTTCTTTTAATGTCTATGTTTTTAATTTTAAAATCACAAAAATAAAACTAGCTGCTTAAAAATGAGTAGGTAGGATAGACGAACTAAACAAAAATCGTCTTGATAACTTCAGTTGTTCTTGAGAAAAGGTACCGTGAAGGTAAAAAATTAAATTTTCGAAAATCTGTAGTTCCCATTCTCGTTGTACTTATTTTTTTATCTTGCTTTGGTAAAAGTTTTCTTTTTCGACAATGGTTTTCTTTGATGGCCTTATCTTTGTCTTTCTACAAAGCTCCATTGTAGCAATTCATTTTTACCAGGTTCAATTCCTGATTTCTCAAGTGTTCTAAATTTCTCTATACCTCCTTCGTCATGTTGCTTCAAAAACATCTAATTCCAATTTCCTTTTCCTAACGAATGTGAAATTAGGAAGACGGGATCACATTACGCCATTTAGCGATTCACTTAAATTTAGCGTACCTTGATGAAGGCATTTTCTGAGCAGATCAGGGTGGGCTGGATCCCTAAAAATAGGTTTCATGTTTTCCATTACACTGGTGGGAAAAATACAGTTGTGTATACTTCCTGTGATCGTAACGTTTTTTGTTATCTTTGTTGGCTGGCTGGCATGTGCACCAATTTCCAATGACCTCAGGACACAATCCACGGGCTGGCGAGCCATTGGAGGACAAAATATGGAAATAATTTGACCACAATACAATTTTCAGTAGTTCCAACATTTCTTTGGATGACCAGGCCAAAATAATTCTGGATTTCATTTACATCAACATTTGTCATCCGACCACCATCTCAAAACGTTTTATCATTCTCCAGTTAAGTTTGGCACAATTGAGTTTTTAGCTTACGGAGGTTACGTTTTTACTAATGGAGTTATTTTTTATTTCCCAAAATACGTACAACCGTATATTTTAAAGAAAAATACAGAATAATCAGTAGATAACAGAAAACATCCAGTTGATTTCCAGTTTCAAGTAATTCAACTAAAAACTGATTGTTATTCTTCTTTATGAGTATATTTTACTTTCTCACTATACTATAGTATTGAGAGAGTATAGTGATCGGAAAAAACATCGATGTTTGATTTTGATTTAAATAATTATCCATTTTGGGACCCCCTGATCCAAACAGTGGTTTTTACAAAATGCCTGTCCGTATGTCTGTCTGTATATCTGTATGTCCGTCTATATGTATACAAAGCTAGAAAGAAATCTATTCGATCGATTTCGAACAAATTTGCACCAAATATGTCAATTAGAACTGTATAGATGCGTGAAAATTATTTTGAAAAAATTAAAAAACACCCACTTTTTGGCCAAAAAACCCCCAAAACAATCAGTTATTATTTTTTTATTAAAAATTAACGGCTCTAACGATTTTGATAAAATTTGGCTCATTTATAGCAATCAATGTACCTTACCATATGCAAAATACCGCATCTTTCTAAAAACCTCATTCAGATAATAATAATAATATTTATTAGTTACTCTCCAACTTTAATGTATCCCCTTTTCTACTTTAATACAATTATGAAGTCGCAGTGAATCTGTTTAATAAAAATTTAAATATATTTGTGAGAAGTATGTGCCAGCTTCTAGTACTGTTTATTTTGAAGAAGAATAATAGTTTACTTTTTTTCGTAGTTCATGAAAAAATCTCGAGAATTCAAAAGGTTTGTCTTCAAAATTCACTGAAAAGTTTATAAAACGGCAGTCAGCTGACTGGAAGTGTTTTATTCTGATACTTAGCTTAATTATTTATAAATAAAAATATTAAAAGGTAGATACAGTAAATTCGAAAAATATGATATTTTGCATGTGAGCGAATCAATTTGCACCAAATGGTAATGGATTATTACACAAATTAAGAAGTGACTTGCCGTCAGTTTAAAACAAGCCTCCATTGCATATTGAATACACCGTTGCTTTAAAATGAATTAAATTGATCTTGATTATTAATAAAACAGTAATCCATGGACAGTTTTAAATGTTTTAACAGTTCAGACTTGTTTTAGCGTTCCAGCTTCTATTCTTACAAAAGTTAAATGAATAAGTAACTAGAGTTTTCTAATACCTTTCTGGATCCTAGTTAATGTACTCAGTTATACTTGTTTGGAAATTAACTTAAGGGGCTCATTTAAATTGAGTAAAACAGCAAAAACATAATTTATTAGCGAATTTCCATAGGAATGATAGGTATGCAGTGACTATTCTGGTGAGACCTAAGTTTGGGAGTAGTCAATGAGCATCGATAATAGTCCCCAGAAGACATTTTGGGGTGTCATTAAACATTATTTACTGTATATACAGGGGTGCTGAAAAGTCCGGAGCCACCTCTGTAACTCTTCAGTGAGTTGGAAGAAACAAGCCAAATTCATAAAATGTTTATAAAGCAAACAAATATACTTGTTAATGTATGGGACAACTTTGCCCTCATATCCAAAATCGGAAATTTTGTGGGTTGCTAAAAATGTTTAAATAAAGACCCCTATAGTGTGACCCCTCATTTTAAAGGTTTCGATTAAAGAAAACCAACAAACCAGAGGTTTAACCTTACTGAAAACGTTGGTCGTTTTTTATCAATACTTTTAAAATAACGGCTCAAACGATAGGGGTCTATATTAAAATTGTTTTAGAATCTCAACAAATTTCAGTTTTGAATATGAGGGCAAAGTTGCCCTACATAAAAAGTACAATTTTATGCCTTATGTAAACGTTTTATTAATTTTGCATTTACAGGGGTGACACCGGACTTTTCAGCACCTCTTTATATAGATAACTAGCTGACCCATACGGCGTTGCCCGTGGTGGTTGGTATTTTCAGTCTTTTTAACGTAATTGTATTCTTTTTAAGTGTTCAGTCAGTGAGTGGTATTTGGTTTTTTTATATATAGATCTTAAATAATAAAAGCACTATTGTCATAATAATAAAAGATCAAAAATTATGATTTTAGTAACTTTGATCGCCCCAAACACCTCCTAAAATTTCGAAATTTTTCATACCCTTTCTTAGTGAGCACCTATAGCCCTAGAGGAAGCTACATACCAAATTTCATTCCAATCCGTTCGGTAGTTTTGAAGAAATCGTGATTTAATAACTTTGATCCCCAAACCCCCCTAAAATTTCGAATTTTTTCAAACCCTTTCTTAATGAGCACCTATGGCCCTAGAGGAAGCTACATACCAAATTTCATTCCAATCCATTCGGTAGTTTTAAAGAAATCGTTTTTTAACAACTTTGATCCTCCCCAAACCCCCCTAAAATTTCGAATTTTTTCAAACACTTTCTTAGTGAGCACCTATGGCCCTAGAGGAAGCTACATACCAAATTTCATTCATATCCATTTGGTAGTTTTGAAGACGTCATTTTTTAATAACTTTGATCCCCCCCCCTAAAATTTCAAATCTTTTCAAACCCTTTCTTAGTGATCACCTATGGCCCTAGAGGAAGCTACATACCAAATTCCATTCCAATCCGTTCGGTAGTTTTGAAGAAGTCATTTTTTAATAACTTTGATCCCCCAAACCCCCTAAAATTTCGAATTTTTTCAAACCCTTTCTTAGTGAGAACCTATGGCCCTAGAGGAACCTACATACCAAATTTCATTCCAATCCGTTCGGTAGTTTTTGAGAAATCGTGATGAGTTAGTCAGTGAGTCAGTGAGTCAGTGGGTTTTGGCTTTTATATATAGATAAAGAGTAATATATGTTCACACTCTAACGGCCACATTTTACATCCGATTTGGTCCAAATTTGATACACACGTTGGTTTTCTAAGTCCTTGAGACGAGTTCTTTAGCCGAAAAATGCAAGAACCGTTTTGGTAAGCATGCTGTTCGATAAAAAGTAAACCTTTTGATTTTTTTTTTGCACTGGATTGAAACTGTTTGGGGTTTTACCCAATCAAATAAATAAAGGAGATTATTCGGTACATATTTTTTTTTTTACACGACCTTATAGCCCGCCTGGCTCCCACAGAAAAGTAAAATACCATAAACTACTCTAAAAAGTGAGTTCGTACGATGAGAGCGAAGCGAAGCAGTCTATAATCCGAGGGCGCAAGGTCGAGGTTTAAACTCGCCAAGCGGGTATTTCCCTTGCGAGCGGAACGAAGCTGATGACGAGACGCAAACCAATACTACTACTACATTTCGTACAGTGAGACAGCTATTCAGCTCCTTCGTTAACAGATAAATTTCGCAAAAAGTTAGTTGACACCCTAAATCATACAAACTTAATTCGCTCAACTCTCGTCAGCGACGCAATCATTTATCTTATCACACACAAATACCTGTAAAGTAACCATAAAGTTATTCACTGCCTTTGCGTTCGCTTCATTAACTCTGTCTTTGTGTAGTACAAGTCGTGTAACAAACTTGTTTTATAGATAACAAAGTGAAAGCACGCGAATGCGATAACATCAGAAACCATTCGCATTTTATTTCTTCGCGAGTTCGTAAAGTCGCTGCAATAAAACTGTCTTTATTCAAAGAAACTAAAACTCTAGTTTATTGTTAAACGCTTCCTTAGATAAAAGTTGCACAGTTTTATCAATCGGTTATATTTTCCTGAAGTTATAAAGAATAATTTTCAAATGTAATAAATCTTCCTCTGAATGTTTGCTTTGTTTAGTGGCATTACTACTTATTAGGATCTTTACATCTTATCTTCTAAAGCGAGAGATAATTGTCTGTCTGCTAAATGGATCTGGAATCTCCGTCTAAGGATTTTTGATTTTTGATTTTATATGGGGCTTTTGGCCACTAGAAATCGATTGGAAATGGTCACCAGTCTGGGAAAATTCATTTTCTACGACTTTTTATTAAATTAAAAAGTGAAATTTGTCCATTTTAAACAATACAAAGCACAGCTGATGCAAATGTTTTCAATGCCATTACCATAATCATCTATTTTCTTTTAAACGAAGCACAGCTGATGCAAATGTTTTCAATGCCATTACAATAATCATCTGTTTTCTTTTAAACTGTATTTTATTAGAAGTAAGCCTAATTTTGTATCTATTTATAGTTACCATGGAAACGAATACTTCTGCTAAATAAACATAAACTTTATTTAGTTGTTTAATGTTATAGGCCTAACCTAAACGATGTTCACGGAAATTTGCAATAATAGTTATTGACGTGAGCGAACTAGGCCCTAGGCCTAAATCGATATTGAAATATTAAACTTTAATTTAGGCCTGACTTATTTCTGAGGCATAGCGTTGAGATTATGGTTAATCCTTTAAACTGTATTTTTATTACAGGTAAGCCTAATGTTGTATATACCCTTTATTTAGTTGTTTAATGTTATAGGCCTAACCTCAAAACTCAATAATCCAATATTTATTAATGAACAGCTCTTTCTTATATTCGGGTTGTTTTTACTGAACTAAATCTTTTAACCCAAACTTAATGAGTGAACATTTTACATTTGTTAATATCATAGCCCTGCTTATAATCGAGCTTTAGCTCGGTCTCCTGGTACTCTATACTAATATAGAGGTAAAATTTGTTTGTTTGTGTGAAATGGGGGGGGGGGGGG
>JAGFPH010004538.1:6684-24317 GCA_018207615.1 Philaenus spumarius | reverse complement strand
GGGGGGGGGGGGGGTATCTCAGCAACTACTGAACCGATTGAAAAAAATTGTTTTACTAATAAAAAGCTGCACAATCCCTAAGTAACATATTTGTAGATTCAATCGGAAAAATTCTTAGGTTAGACCTAGACTGATGAACCAACACATCATTTACTACCATAGCAAAACATTTAATAAAATAACTGATAAAACAGTTGTTTGCTCTAATATTTCCATTAACATCTGATTTCAAACTTTGAAGCATTTATTTGTATTTTCAACTTTTAGGTTAGATTGTTATTAATGTATAGACATGAGCCTTGCTCGTTCTTTTATTATTTATATTATAACAACTGCTGTTATAAAATATTCTTTGATTTGAACATTTAACATTATTTACCATCTTAGCTTTGGGGTTATTATAAATCCTACGCCTTTATTATAAAGAAAACGTAACATGATTATGTGTATAGAAGCTTCCAACGGAGGCGTGAGGAGCACGCACGGGTTTTCTCTAGTACATAATAAATTGGAAAAGTTTTTTATCCCATTGCTTGGAACTAGTGCAGACGATTATTATGATCATCGTCTTATTATTTGACGTCAATAAAGATAAATACATTTGTTTCAAGTGAATCATTTTATTCTTGCAATCATCTTTCTTACAATCGTTATTATTTACCTTTTTATCGTCAGTGAAGAGTGTAGCTTCTTTTCTTCAGTGAGCTGCGAAATTTGTTGAACTTAACCTGTATTTTGTGAACTTTCTTTGTCCCGTTATTTCAATAATATTTGTCTGCCGATGAAATAGTTTGTGTTTTTACACTCACGAGACATGGCCACCATCTTGAATTTCAAATCCCATAAGAGATTGAAACGTGTGACAAGATTACTGTAGTAATAATGATCAGAAAATTAATCCAAATATTTAATTTGGAAGGTCTGGACAGTCCGAATGTGGATATCATTTGTATTTTAAAATTTGTTTTAACTAAATTTGTTCTTTGACTGAACTCAAAATCAAAGTTTGCGATTTTGTTTACTCAATAATGCAAATAACAAAAATCTAAAAAACCTGACCAAATTTGAAGTTTAATTTTATTCAAATAAAAGCTATTTCAATAAATTTTGATAATTTATGAAGAAAACATCTACTTTATTGGGAAAGCATGTACGCGCCAAATTTATGTTCATACTCAGTGCGAACTTACGGAAGCGGCAGCCATGTTTACCCTAAACATAATGTCATCTGTTCAGAAGTATATTGTAAATAATAGTGTTGTATGTCTTTGTAATTGTAATAGAAATTACCTCTTTTTTATAAAGGAAAAAACATGCGATTTAATTGTTACAGTTTGATATTTATATCGAAATTAAATAATACAAATTGTGTTTCATCTTAAATAGTGTATTCTGTTATTTCGTGCAAAAAAAAAAAACAATTAGAATTTACATAGAATATATATAGATAAGAATTTAGGATAAACATGGCTGCCGACCAATAGGAAAAACAAGATCTCATTTGGCCGCACTGTATCCATCTATAGTCGTGAGCACGAAATAAGGCGGGTGAGAATTTTTGCGCTATTGCCGGACATGGAACGGTCGAGAATCGCTTGCTCTGCGCCACGATCTGGCAACACTGAGTGGCTCCTCGACCTTTCCTCGCTTTGCAGTTCTATTTCTGGCAACAGCGCAAAACTTTTCACCCGCCTTATTTCGTGCTCCCGACTGTAGTCACTGTACTACTCGAGTGTTTAGCCTGCACTCTGGTGATTATCAAATCAACTCGTTGCTCGCGGAGGAATGCTAGAAACATAATGCATTCGTTAATTTTGAATGTGCGAGTCACAGACATTGTCACGCATGCGAATTTCAGTACGTTTACAGTCAGGGTTACAGTCCTCTAGTTTCCACCCTTATGAAACTGCCTTATATTTGCTAGCGGAAGAATGAAACGCACAAGAGCTCAATGCTATTAGTGTACAGTTTTGCCACTTGGAGAATTGCGGTCAACTCGGAAATATGTTTTTTTACCGAGCCTTAATGTGCACTTTCAGAATATGAAAAATTCCCAATTTATATAGTCATCCTCATTCCCACGATTACCAATTACTGATATCGATTACTCATTCAAATGCAGCGCTACCTGCCATACTATAATGGTTTGCTGCATTTTAGTTAACTAACTAGGTAGTTAGTTTGTTAGTTTATAACGACGTAGTTAGATAGTTCAGCAATCAATACATTGATACAACATCGACCAATATCTGGTGTGATCAGGATGGAATAGTAATAAAAGCATTAGCTCGGAAAGTTCTGTGATTCACTTGTAATTTACAAAATTAAGCTTTGCTAGAGAAATGGAAGGCGTAACATTCTTACAACTTAAACATTTGTATTAAAGTTATTGAAACTAATCAGCTTTCATAATAAATACTATCCCAACTATACCTCGCCTTCCTTAGTCCAATGCAGTAATAAGGAGTATAGAAGTCAAAAAAGGTGTACAGTTAGTAGGCCTACTTGATAATTTATTAACACAATTAGGAAATAAATAATATTTTTGAAGTGCAAACTTCTACAGGTGCAACGCGTCCAAAACATTTGTATAATTGTGTGTATAGCAGAGTATATAGTTTACTTGTTGCTGATGGTGAATTGGAATTTACCGTCACGCGTTTTACCATGCATTTTGTGAAACGTTCTAATGTGAAACGCTCTATTCCATCTGTTTGAAAACGTTCGTGCGTAGAAGTTCGAAAACTCTCGAAAGTACTCGACTCTTCCAGACAAGCGATAACGCAGCAGAACATTTCCAAAACACACTCTACAAGATTTCCTATGTACTTACACCAACCAAGAATAGTTGACGTTTTTAAGTAATTCCGCCACTCCTCACAGATGTAGTTGTTCTTTGTCACGTACTGCACTTAACTACTCCACTCTCCGCGAGATGTCTCTACTGTACATTCAGCGTTGTCGTAAGTAGTCGTAACGATACTAAGCACAGCACGCACGTCGGCTATCTCCGCCACAAACATCTTTGACAATAGCCCGTAAATAACCAAGGTTAATAAATAGTAAAGGTTGCCTCATAGTCATGTAAACAAACTCGAACCCCACTGTCCAGTGACGTCATTGTAGTACAAAAACGCCGCTACCATGGGCGATGTATGTGTCTCGTACAAGTCGAAACCTTGATCAGTTCTAGTTGTACTACAACTACGTCACAGCCCCCACTCCATTTTTTTTTTGATATTTCCCGAATGAGGCAACCTTTACTATCTATTGACCATGGTAAATAACAACCCAAATATCATAGGAGCGAAGGCCCTGAGCCCAAAACCATAGATATTTTCCACGCTTCCGTCTAGTCCTGAAAGGACAATTTACGCGTAATTCGAAACTATAGGATGATGGCGTGATGCACTAGCTTGGGCCTTGGTGAAGGAGTAGTGTGGCCATTGGCTATAAACATGTGAGACAACTGACTAGAGAATTGTACAACAAAATACAAAAGAACTGCTAATTTGTATCATAGTAACGAGTGGAGTAAATAGATCTAGAAAATTACAACACTTACTAAGGTAAAGAAGATAGAATCCCAGAGATCAAATTAGGCTTACCTGTAAAATAAAATAAATATTAGTTTCATCATTATAGTTTTTGAGATCGAGAGAACATTACAGAGGAAATAAATGGTACCAGGAACTGGCACATACTTTCTCACAAACATATTTTAATTATCAAACAGATTCACTGTGACTTAATAATTGATTGTAGGAGGGGTAGGAGAGGTGGTATTAAAGTACTAGATTTACTAATAAATATCATTATTATTAGCTAGAGAGAAAACTATTCGTTCGATTCGAACAAATCTGCACCAAACACGTCAATTGGGCCTGTATAGATGCACGAACAAAATTTTGAAAAAAATTTGAAAAACAACCCCTTTTTCGGCCAAAGAACCCCCAAAAATCAGTTATTATTATTATTAGCTAAACGAGAATTTTCAGAAAGATGTGTTTTTTGCATATGGTAGAGTACATTAAGGGCTACAATAAGCCACATTTTATAAAAATCGTTAGAGCCGTTTTTTTTTTTTTGTTTTAAAAATAATAAATGATTTTTTGGGGGTTTTTGGCCAAAAAGGGGGTTGTTTTTCAAAATTTGTCAACATCTTATTTCGTGCATCTATACTTTTGAAAAACAACCCCCTTTTAGGCCAAAAAACCCCCCAAAAAATCACTTATTATTATTATTAGCTAAACGAGAATTGTCAGAAAGATGCGGTTTTTTGCATATGGTAGGGTACATTAAGGGCTACAATAAGCAAAATTTTATAAAAATCGTTAGAGCCGTTTTTTTTTTTATTTTAAAAATAATAAATGTTTTTTTGTGGGTTTTTGGCCAGAAAGGAGGTATATTTTAAAAAAAATTCAAAACCTTATTTCGTGCACCTATGCAGGGCCTAATTTTATTGACATGTTTGGTGCAAATTTGTTCGAAATTGATAGAATAGTTTTCTCTCTAGCTTTGTATACATACAGACAGACATTTTGTAAAAACCACTATTTTGAACTCAGGTGGTTTTTGTCAACATCGATTTTGTTTGCGATCGCTATACTTTCTCTATACTATAGTATAGTAAGAAAGTAAAAAGAGAGAATAACTACAAATTATTACATTGGGATTTGATTATTTTTTTAAAACTATACACAACTAATTAAACAAATAACAGAGGGTAGTGTTAAAACCCTCTGAGGATGATGACCATATCATCGAAATGTACATAAGGGTAACGTATTAAACATAACTTACAATTTAGTTGTTTAGTTATTGTTTTTGTTCCTTGTTTTGTGGTTCGGGTTTTTGTTTAAATCAGTGTATACACAACTATTATAATTCTTATATTTTATTCAGTATATAAGATGATACGTTTTCTTTAATAAGGTTATGTGAACCTTATGCCAACAAACTTGTCAATAAATAAATATTAAAATTTTATTTAGATGTATATTGACGCTATTTGGAAATTTACTTTATCTTGCACTACGGCCGTTTCTACTGCTGCTCAACCATGGACAGGTGTTCGATGTTGTATTGTCAGAGATAACTTAAGCAAATCTAATATGTCTCCTAAAAAGAGAAAAACTTCATGTATTATATTTACTCATGCTCAATATTTACTTATATCATTCAATTCCCTCACGTTTGCTGACCTTCCAATATTCTCAAAAGAAATAAACTTATGCCTCGAGTTATTTTGGCATACGTTACAGAATGCACGTTATATAAAACAATAAAAAAATACCCGTGTAAATATAAACCAAAACAGTTTCAAGTAGTTTCCAATTTAATAGCTACATTTAAGAAAGGAAATTGTTAAAGGAGTAAAGTCTTTGTGTATTGAAGATCCTCCCAATATGCGGAATGGCGTGCGAAGCCTTTTGCAGCTATTCAGCACCGTCATGAGTAGACCTATTTCCCAAATTGTTAATTGAAACCCTAAAACATAGCCCTATAAACTCAATTTTGGAAATTTGCTCAACTCACGTCAGCTGGTCAGCTGCGTGGTCGAATTATGTTATACTTGTTTTAAATTGTTCATATTTGATTCGCCAAAACCAGTGGTTATATCTTTTAAATTTTTTTAACAATAGTGTTCTTGTTTATTTTTTTGTTGGTAGAATGTTTTATTTTTGTTTAGTGCAAACATACTTTAGCAGTGTTTTATTTCTCACTTACCTTCTATACAACATTTGTTTCCATACAATTTTTGCGTTTTGTAGACTCAGTTAAGTTTTTACTTTTAGAATATGAAAAACAAAATTCACCTCTTTAGTGAATTCGCCTACACACAAATATTAACTTCATTAGTGATTTAATAAAATCTTAACACAATTAAAAAATTAATAGCGTCAAATATGTGGGGTTAGGCCCCCTCGGTTCTCTACAATGCGGGAGCTGTCAGGATAGCATCCGTGCTGAAAGATGGCGTGAAGGTCGCAGAAAAGAAAAGCTTTCTTTTTAATTACGGAATCTTTTATTTTAGTAACAGAACAAAAAATACGAACCCCATTGGCTTGTCCTACTTACACGATACATAATAGCTGTTAAATGGATACGTAGAGGAACCACACACGCGGTCTAGACAGCCAGCCTTCCCCAAGAGACTGCTATTGCATCCTGGTAAATTGATCCCCTTCGGAAATGCCGGAGACGCTAGTTCTGCAATTCCGAAATTAGCTGTAATTTTGCACGTACTCTTTACTTCCAACTTGCATCATGAATTCAGTGTGTTATGTGAATGATGATCAATTAGTAATTAATTATGTATCATGATGGATCGAAATCACTTACATTTATCATACATAACATTTATACATTTATCATCGACATCATACTAATCATGTATAATTATGTATTTTCTGTGGCTTACCACGTTCACTGCTAACGACGCACATGTGAGCTTAACACTGAACACTATAAGAAGCGGCCGATGGACAGTGCTTCGCAGGCCAACCTCCGTATTTTGAGTATTTTCAATACACAATGCATTGCGTGCTTCACACGCCAACCCCAGTATTGGGAGTATTTTCAATACGAAATGCATTGCGTGCTTCGCACGCCAATTGGGAGTATTTTCAATACGCAATGCAATGCGTGCTTCGCACGCCAACCTCCATATTGGGAGTATTTTCAATACGCAATGCATTGCGTGCTTCGCACGCCAGCCCCCTTATTGGGAGTATTTTCAATACACAATGCAAAGCGGGCTTGGCACGCCAACCCTCGTGTTGGGAGTGTTTTCAATACACAATGCATTGAGTGCTTCGCACGCCAATATTACGCCTATATGCTATGGGCGCACATGTGCGTCCGATTTAAAATATTAGTGATTATTACGAAGAATGGTTCAAAAATAAAAAATAAGTAATTTCTACTCATTTAGACTATAAAATATAAAAAAAACTAGCTGACCCGCACGGCGTTGCCCGTGGTGGTTGGTATTTTCAGTATTTTTAACGTAATTATAGCCAATTCTTTTTATGTGTTCAGTCAGTGAGTGGTATTTGGCTTTTATATATATGGATCTTAAATAATAAAAGCACTATTGTCATAATAATAAAAGATCTGAAATTATGATTTTAGTAAATTTAATCCCCCAAACCCGTCCTAAAATTTTGAAATTTTTCATACCCTTTCTTAGTCAGCACCTATGGCCCTAGAGGAAGCTACATACCAAATTTCATTCCAATCTGTTCGGTAATTTTGGAGAAATCGTGATTTAGTAATTTTTACCTCCCAAACCCCCCTCAAAATTCCAATTTTTTCACACCCTTTTTTAGTAAGCTCCTAAGGACCTAGAGGAAGCTACATACTAAATTTCATTCCAATCCGTTCGGTAGGTTTGAAGAAATCGTTTTTTAATCACTTTGATCCCCCAAACCCCCCTAAAATTTCGAATTTTTCCAAACCCTTTCTTAGTGAGCACTTATGGCCCTAGAGGAAGCTACATACCAAATTTAATTTCAATTTGTTTGGTAGTTTTTGAGAAATCGTGATGAGTGAGTCAGTGAGTGAGTGAGTGGTATTTCGCTTTTATATATATAGATAAAAGGACACCTTCTAGCATAGGAAATACGAAATTTGCGCAGCAGTAAACGTGTTAAGGAGTACTCTCCAATCCTTCGGTAAAAGGAGTCCAGCGATATTTTTGACCTCCCCAAGAAAAAATTTGGGAATCCAATTCGGCCGTTCAGGTGAAATACTAACCCACACAGCATTGAGTCTGTACATTTACACCTTCAGTGAATACACAAAGACCTATAACACTCCTGCAGGCTGCACCAAGTAGTGACCCAGCAGCTCGTGCATGAACTTTTGTAAAAAATAAAATAAGTC
The DNA here is from genome assembly GCA_018207615.1 of Philaenus spumarius. Lineage (NCBI taxonomy): Eukaryota > Metazoa > Arthropoda > Insecta > Hemiptera > Aphrophoridae > Philaenus > Philaenus spumarius. Next base: position 16,427 of record JAGFPH010004538.1, on the reverse strand, counting down.
TATGTAAAATCAAACGGCACATAACATTTAAAACATATTTTAGTGCTAATCTCTTTAAAGAATAATAAAATAATTGATAATATACATAGTTTCCTTTCCCTGGGAACTAGGGGGGCCGTGGCGACCACGCCACTGGGTCACAAATAAAACTTGCTACAATTCTCTAAAATATAAACTCGTAAATACGAATTGATAAATGGTTCAAGTCGAAGTTAAACTCTAACGAGATGATTAAAATCTTGTCTGGAGCACAAATGGGATTATTTTTCAACTTTGACTTCACGACTAATTGGATTGTAAATCAAACCTATTGAGTTGACTACAAGTACAAAGTTTGCTTGTTAGGATGCACTTCAGTTAATTTATTTAAAAAATACGCCGAGTTGGAAAAGAAATGTTGCGATAAAAGGATTGACAGTTCTGACGGAGTCAATGTTACATATTTTTAAAGTTTTGGGGATGCTGCGTAGAAATTATAATGCGAAGTACACAATTTTAAACAGAAAAAAGAATAACTACGAACTTTACGCCCGTTATGGAATAAAGAAGACGTGTTTTTTTTTTCTTAAAAACTGACTTAAATTTAAGGGTTAGTGATACACAACACGGTATCGATGTGGGGTTAGGTGTTTGTCTGCCAGTCGCTAGTTTTACGGGGCTTGGGAAACCCTGCCGAAAACGAGTACCTGGGGGAAGTGGATCCCCACCGGTTGGGTTTGCGGTTCATGGCGATTAGCCAGTTGGGATATTTCGTTCCCGCTTGTGTAACATGCAAGTCTTAAAGTTGGGGAGCCTTCCTTCTTAACCCTAGCCTGGGACGTCTGGCCGCCTGCTTAGTCCCACCTGCGGCGGTCGTCGTCACAGCACAACACGAGATCATAGTCAGCTGTGTTCTCAAGGTCCTCGATCGTCGGTGATATTTACCGCGGAGTTCATGTATGAGCGGCTCTGTTACGCAGCTAATGCACGCAGCGATATTGCATGTTCTTGTAAGGCAGTTATCCCCACAATTCTCTCCACTGTATGAGTTCACTGTCGGCACGCCGCGTATGTCCCAAGACTCTGTTTTGGCCGTCAAACTATGATTCTCTTAAGAGAGTCGGGAGTGGCCAATGGGCACCAATCAAAAATGTTAACTTATATGCATAATTGTTTAAAGTGCGCATTTTCGCCCGTTTTTTCATACGTTGCTTTTTAAGTCACTCGAACGAGTTTGTTAGCCAAAAAATCCAACAACCGGTAGCACTTTGTTCGACAAGAAATATATTTTTTTTTTTTTATATTTCTCGCGCTAGAATGGAATTTTTTAGGTTTTTCTATACAACAATATTAATATATCAGTTAACTGACACAAACTTTCTCCCAACTTACTGTAGTAAAAATAATATTGTTTTTAATCATTTTATTTCTTACTACTTTTTAGAACAAAACAAAAAAATAATATTCTACCTACGTCAATCGTATAAAAAAATTATTGTCCCAGGCGGGATTCGATCGCGCGACCTTTGAATTACTGGCCGTGCTCGCTACCGTGGTGCTACCCCGTGCGGCCTCCGCCGCGATGCTAGATTGACAACACAAACTTGTTTATTTTTAAACATTTCCCAATAATTATAAAACGCCGAAGTTTTGATAAAAGCGGGTGGTGTCATTTTGTTTGGCATCTTAAGCACTATAAATACTGAAAATTTGATCAAAACCGTTAGAGCCGTTTTTGAGATATTTGCATTTTTGTCGTTTTTTATGGGTTTTTAGGGGTAAAGTACCCTAAAAAATTAAAAATTCCAAAAAATGAAAAAACTCCTGGAGATATTAGGGTTTAGTACCTACATACCAAATTTCATGAAAATCGGACCATTACATACAGACAGACAGACAGACACCACTCTAAAAACACTTTTTTGGGTTCAGGGAGCACCAAAACAAAAAATTCCACTAAAAATATTTTTGGGTTCAGGGAGCACCAACACAGATAATTGCACTAAACAATTTTTTGGGGTTCTGGGAGCACCAAAACAGATAATTCAACTGAAAATTCAAATTCGAACATTTTTACGAAAACAATACTTTCTCCATATACTACGTATAGGGTGGAGAAAGTAAAAATCGATCAAAACTTAAAATACCATAAATGTTCTCGGTTCGAATAGACGTGGGGCAGCTTCGGCAAAGCTTCGCGAATCGAAGCAGTCCATAATCTGGGGCTGCAAGGTCAAGTTTCAAACTCGCGGGGCTTAAACAAAGCAGCGCGTGCGCCGGGGCTGGAGGCTGAGGCGCGAACAAATTCTACTCATATATTTCGTACGCACATGCATCTTATTTATTCGCTTCGTGGGTAGACCAATTTCCCAAATAGATGGTTGAAACCCTAAAACATGTAAACGTAATTTTGGAAATTCGCTTTACCACGTCAGCAGTTCCACTGCGTGATCGAATGATTTCAATTTTGAACCAAACAATTTAACTTTCTCACTATACTAAAGTATAGAGAAAGTATAGTTATTGCAAACAAAATTGATGTTGAGATTTTTGTGGAAATATCCGTTTTGGGACCCCCTGAGTTCAAAAAAGTGGTTTTTACAAAATGTCTGTCTGTATGTCAGTATGTCATTATGTATGTATGTCTGTATGTATACAAAAATAGAGAGAAAACTATTCAATCGATTTCGAACAAATTTGTACCAAACATGTCAACTAGGCCTGTATAGATGCAAGAAAAAAGGGTTTGACAAATTTTCAAAAAATCCCAAAAATCAGTTATTATTTTTTTATAAAAAAACGGCTCCAACGATTTTAGTAAAATTTTGCTTATTTGTAGCCCTTAATGTTCCCTACCATATGCAAAAAACCGCATCTTTCTAAAAATTCTCGTTTAGTTAATAATAATAATAACTGATTTTCGGGGGTTTTTTGGCCGAAAAGGGGGTTGTTTTTCAAAAATGTTCAAAACCTTTTTTCGTGTATCTATACAGGCCTAACTGACGTGTTTGGTACAAATTTGTTCGAAATCGATGGAATAATTTTCTCTCTAGATAATAATGATAATATTTATTATTTAATATCCTACTTTAATATCACATCTCCTACCCCTCCTACACTTATGAAGTCACGGTGAATCTGTTTATAATTGAAATATGTTTGCGAGAAAGTATGTGCCGGTTTCTGGTACCGTTTATTTTTAACAGGTATAGCAAAATAAACTTGTATTGAATTTGAATATACCTCCGAGACTAGTTACCCTCTCTCTCTTGGCTCTAATAATACACTCCAGCGTCGCAGATGATACATTATTCAAGATGCTGCGAGACATCTTGCCTGTCAATATGTAATCACGTTTCACGTATCAAGCCTACGTGACTGTTACTATATTGTGGGTTGTGTCTCAAGGTCGTTCACTTTTCGAAAAATTACATTCCGTCGGTCTACCGTTTACATCGCACTGTTATCAATTCTTATACTCTTGTTCTATTGAACTGTTTGGCATTTTCCGTCAATACAAATACATTGCTTCAGAGACACACGACGACTAAATAACTTAAATTTTAAATTACAATATAATTTCTCTGTTCCTCTATTAACTCCTATAAAAGCGAGTGTACGAGCGTACGTACATACGTACGTGAGTAACATATACTATAACAACTGATTTCATCCATCATCTGTAAACCCAGTGTAGATTATAGTTTAGGGTTATGTTTACAAGTTAAATCGTTATAACTTCTTGTGAAGTTGATTTTTTTTAAATAAGAGTTATAGAACTAATGAATACTATAATATACGTTATAATATTTGCTTTGAGGTTATAAACTATATATAAATACAACCTTTTATCATCAATATATTGGGTTATACAAATTTAAAGGAGAATTAGGCCTACCTATTCGTTTAACAGCTGATTTCACCCATCATCTGTAATACTTAAATAAACCCAGTGTAGATTATAGTTTGGGGTTATGTTTAGGTAGGCCTTAATGTTGTTTGTAAATAGTTTGTTTTTTAAATTGTGTATTTCTAATCCTATACTCTATTACGAGCAATGCCTGTTTGTTTGTTTGTACGTATGTTTGTTTGTACGTACGAGCAATCTCGAGATCCAGCGGAAGGATTTTGCTGAAAGTTTGGGATTAGAGGCTTTTGGGTCCAAAAAATCGATTGGTAAAAACCACTACCTCAGAAAAACTCGTATTTTTCTAAACAACTCATTTGAAAATTAAAAAATTTTAACATTGTGCTTATGGAGTTTAAAATCATTACATATGTTTATTGACTATAATAATAACAGTAATCAGCTGTTTCCTATAATATTTCCATTATCAGCTGAGTTCAACACCAAACGTAACTAAAACATTATTTGTGTGCTTTTATTAACCGTTCTAAAACCATTTTCACCAGTTTCTGCATTCTTTGTACTTCTATAAAGGTAATATAAATTATCTAATGATTATAAATAGTAGTTATTTCTTAAATACATAAACAAATTCAGTATATGATTCGTATACATTGTATACATTTTCCTAAAAAAAAGTACTGAGCGATGCTCGGTCGCCCAGTTACTGAGTATTTAATTAATCAGCCTGTGATTTTTTCACGGGGGTTTACTAGTATTAAATAATTACATTATTAAACTTTTGATAAGATACGGTTGGGCAGAAGAAAACAAAATATAATTCGAAAACTGAAACCACATTGATATAAACTCGAACAAAGAGCGATTAAAGAAGACAATGTACAGACACTTAAGTAGAGTCCGAAACTTGACGTATTAAGGGGAGTTTTAACTTAAATATCAATAGAAGAAAAAACGAAACATGAAAACAGTCCCTAAAAGACATACAGATTTGGTTGCTGTTAGCACTCTCAATATCATAAATGGTAGCTATATTTAACCCACTAGTAAACGCGCGACCTACAGTAACACCAGTTAACGCTCACGGACTGTGAGTGTGCAATTAATATTTTCCTTCTAAAGTGTTTGTGTACGTTGTATATTTTTGCGTATTAGTTTATTATTACATTGCTCTAAAACACTTTTCAACAAATAATGTACTAACTGTCTATTTCCTCTTGATTGCGACAACAGTGTTTTCTTTGTATATAACGTACGCATTAATTCCAGCTATGTTTAGAAGAGAGAAAAATACAACTAGAGCCCATCTCCTTTCTATTCTAGCAACGATGCAGTTATTTTCATCACGTCAACCTGGTCCACGAGCGAATTTGAGTCCGCAAAATACTTGACGCGATCAAGGCCTACCAAATTGTCTACTGGGGAAGTGGGGGAAGGTGATAGGCTGCCCTTTGTAATGTTCACAAAAAAATACGAAAGCGAGGACTGGAATTCATGGCACGTGCGTTGGAGGGTTAATACTCGTGAATGGGGAGCTCAGTGACTCAGTGGTTAAAAGCGCTCGTCCTTTAGCAGTCATACAGATAGAAAATCAAACTTAGTTGCGTAGGTGCAGCCTGGAAACTGACGTGTGATTGTTTGAGCTATACGCTTCTCTACCGTCTTCAATTTATCTAACTGGCCAATACAAAAAAAGTATCTGGTGAACAAATAAAGTAGTAATATCTGTCCAGAGTAAAACCAATGATACTGCATCAGATAATGTCATTGCTTCATTCAATAATCGTTTTCAATGCTGGTTATCGCTAGTATCCCCCCTCTATCGACCTGATAATAATGGAGAGGAGGATTATATTCCATAGAAGGAAACAAGCCAGAATTAAAGACGAAGCTAAAGAGCAAATTTTCAGGTTCTTGCCTGAAAGATCGCAACAAGAGACCAGAGGGATATGGACTGCTGGCTTAATTACCAACATTTCCAAATGGATAAACCGACCCCATGGGGAGTTAAATTTGTATATACCCAGCCGCTGACTGGACATGGGTGCTTCCAGAAGTAACTGGCAAAAATAGGAAAAGTGGAAAGCCCAGTGTGCCCATATGGCGATTCCGTGTTGGACTATGTTGAGCACACGTTTTTCTTCTGCGTCAGATGGGCGGAAGAAATACTTGAAGAAAGAATTGGCTTGCTTACACCGGCCAATATTGTAACAAAGATTATAATAAGCGAGGAATCGTGGAACCACGTTCAGCACTATGCCGAAAGTATTCTACGGCAAAAGATTAGAAAAGCCATGGTATAAAACTGTCTCCAGGCAGTAAGGAAATGAAGAAGCCTGTTATGGTCATCAAAGCACCCACTCTGAAGTAATGCTTAAAGCGGTCCCAGAGTGGAGGTACTGCCTGTACAGGAAATGGAGGTTAGGGTTTAGTGGGTAATTGCTGGATGTACCGGGAGTCCCACACAACAGGGGCACGTGCTCCCGGGTGGTGCCTAATGCATTTCCCTTCCATACGGACATTTTTTTTTCAATAATTTTAAAACACAATTTATTATGATTAACCCTCGTAGAACTGTTTTACTAAAAACTGATTAAACAACAGTAGCAATGATGCAGTAGAGCAGGGGTCTCCAAACTATGGCCCGAGGGCCACATCGGCCCGCGGACAGATTTTGTCCGGCCCGCGGAGAGCTAGCATACTTGAAAACTCCTTTTAGAGAACATATTTTTTATAGCAAAAAGTCACCCACTAAAAGTCATCCAATCTTAATAAAACAAAGACCATTGGAAAGGAAATGTTTCATACTTTAATTTTTGTATTTACAAGTTTTTTCTAAAACGTATATTTACATACGTAATCATCGTTTTAGTTTACTTAACTGGCAAAACAAGCGAGACCTGCTAGGCCTAAAGGCGCGTGAATCGCGTTACTTTGCCCCTCTCTACAGGACAGCCATTTTATATTCTAAGATATTTCTAATATCTGAATTAATCGTCGTAGCTTTCTGCTTATAAAGCTGTCATCCAATCAGAAATATTTCAATCCCCACTACTAGTAACAAAGGCGTTTCCTACACGCTTGCACGCTTCCTGTAGTCAGCCAATCAAATACAAGGCTTGTCTAGAACCCTCCCAAAAGGGTGTGTCCGTTCAATTTTTTTTTTTTTATATGGTTGTGAAGGGGGAGAATTCAGGTTTCATTATCTGTAAACAAAAGTAACTTTCGTGTGATAGCTTGCTTCCTACGAGCGTGGGAACCAAGCCATAAAAATGTTCCCAGCGAGGGGTTTCAAATAACGACATTTGGACCGCTGCCAACTATGATATTTGCTTACGAAAAAATTACAAAACATGTTTACTTCTTGTTACGTAGGCCTAAAGTTGAACTTTTTTCTTTCGTTACAGAACTTTTCTTGTTTCTTTAGCTTATAACTTTTACAATTTTACATCAATACATTTTCTAATTACCTATATAAATTCTTTGAACCTTTCTCTAGAAAAAAGGAATAGAACACTTTTGGATTGGTATATAATTACTATAGTTGGCGAATTTTTGAAATAATCTCTGCAAAACTCGCGAAACGGGCTAAGCGTTGCAAAACTTTACGTGAACAGTTTTTAGGGATAAAGAAACACAGAATTGTAATGAGTAAAGACATGTATAATATGCAGAAAATGTAACCTCAGTATATAATAACTAACAAATTATTGAAATGAATCCAACTAACATTTTATACATTTTAAATAACAACATAACTTATAACAAGCATAATGACATATGAAATACTAATGAGATTTATGTAATTGAGATTTTCCACTGACAATAGTTTGTAGTTGTGGACTAATTTTACTTGTATCAATTATTAAAAGAGATTTAAGATGCTCACCAGTTAATTTAGATCTGTAAACATTTTTTGTGTACTTCATTTTGGAGAAGGTCTTCTCACACAAATAAGTAGTACCAAAAACAGAAAACAGCCCACGAGCAAATTTATGCAAATTATCAAATTGTGTCAGTGGAAGACTCTTATAAAATTCCAACAAAAATGAGTTTTGATATTTGTTCTTAATTTATATCACTGCACTGTAGATCAATCATTTCCATTTGAAGTTCCGGGGCTAGGATTTCAATGTCAGTATCAAAAGGATTCTGAAAAATCTTAATTTGATTCGCAATGGCATCAAAGTAAGAGAAACGAGTATCAAAATTTATTTTCAAAGCACTCAAAGTTTCGATTGCAAAATCGATAGGAAACTCAGTCTCAGTGGTGTGGCTGAATATTTCACATGTTTTAAAATGTGAAAAACATTTACTTCGTAGTTGTGATTGAAACAGTATCAATTTCTTCCGGAATGATTTGATATTAGAGTATAAATCAGGAAGATGCTGGTTTTCTCCTTGCAATCTCAAATTCAGTTCGTTCACATGTTTTGTCAAATCAACAAAGAATGCTAACTTCCACAGCCATGCGTTGTTTTGTAATTCAGTAAGAGGGCGATGCTTTTCATTCAAAAAAAATTCGATCACTGCTCGAAGTTCAAAAAAGCGCTGAAGGACTTTCCCACAACTAAGCCAACGTACGGCAGTATGATAAGGTAAGTCATTTTCTCCAATCTCTTCAATAAATTGTCGGAATTGTCGGTGATTCAGCCCAAAAAAACTGATAAAATTAACAGTTGATATGACTGGTTTCAGAACTTCAGACATATCCAAACATTTTCCGCACAAAGACTGTTGATGAATGATACAATGTAAGACTAATGGTTTTGAACCACCGTCATTTTCTAAAGCCTTTGACACAAGAGCGACCACTCCTTTATCTTTCCCACTCATGTTTTTGCTTCCATCAGTTGTAATACATTTCAAGTTTTTCCATCGAAGGTTCTTTTGATTAATGGCCATTTCAACTCCTTTAAAAATATCTGTACCAGTAGTTGTGCCATGAATACTATACATATCAAGAAGTTCTTCATGCACTTCATAGCTTTTATCTATTTCTCGAATATAAATCAACACCTGAGCAGTATCTGACACATCCGTTGACTCATCCAAGGCCAAAGAAAACCACTCAACATGTCCATTTTTGTCGAACAGTTGAGAGGATATATTTTCAGCGATGTTTTCTACCCTTCGAGCCACAGTGTTTGCTGACATACTGACAGTTTTTAATAAATTTACCTTTTCAGGGCACATTTCTTCGGGTACTGCAATTATGCATTCTTTGATCATTTCTCCACCGGTGAATGGTTTTCCACGTTTTGCAATTTCAAGAGCCATACGAAAGCTGGCACGAGTTGCAGCCTCTTGTTCAGTTTTGAGTTTTGTAAATGAAGATTGCTGCGATTTCAATCCGCGCTTCATAGCTTCGAATTTTTATGTCCGCAAACTTCCTGTATATTTTGAGTAATTTTGAAAATGTTTTGTTTCATAATGACGTTTAATGTTATATTCCTTGAGAACGGCTATGCTTTCATTGCAAATCAAACATAGCGCCTTGTTACTAAACTCAATTACGAAATACTGAATGTTCCACTGATCTTTGAATTTTCTGCATTCACTATCAATTTTTCCCTTCTTTTCCATACTACTAAATCACACACAAAAGCAACAATTCAAATCAAAATACTGTTACAAAGATGTATTAAACTTAAACACGCACAAACACGTTTTAAGGAGGTACGCACTATTTTATTTCACAACAGTGTCATAGGAACTGACTTGTGGTTGTGCCACTAGCCTTCTTATATATTCCAATTACTGCCATCTAGAAGTGAGTGGAAGACACCAGAACTTTCTCGAACCAACGAGATTATTCTGTACGTGCTATTAGCGCCATCTGTTAGCGATAAAAGGTACTACCTATTTCCGCTTGTGTCCACCAGATGTCGTGTCA
>JAGFPH010004537.1:90474-117291 GCA_018207615.1 Philaenus spumarius | reverse complement strand
ATTACAGCCCCTGCGGTGAAAGGTGTATGTAACCGCAAGGCATGGGTGTAGGTCGAGAAGAGGTAATCGGGCTAAAGTAAGGTGAACGCTACAGAAGTCAGCTCAAGTTGATCACCTCAGCTTACGATTTCGTAGTGTGGACCAGGTCCTCCTATTTTCTATGGGGTCCCAAAGCAGCCTTGAAAAGGAGTGCATGCACAGATCACTCTTGGTTCCTCTCCACTAGGAGAAGGCTGAGGACTGCCAAGGGTTTGGAACCCCATGCGTGGAGAATGCATCAGAGGGGATCTCAGGAATGAAGACTGAGTACAGTCTTCTAAAACAAGCAGGGGGTGATGTGACGGGGCAGGTCTATAGCTATAAATAATAAATAAGATTACATACAGTACATTAACTCGTAGTTGCAATTCAGAGTTTATTATTTTCATTGGAATGTGCCGATTTTGCTGAGCTGTCGAAGTCCTTCTAGGTGGAAATGTCGGACCGGTAACACGTGTAGAGCTGCTTGATTACATTGTTAATTTGGAAAATTGTGTTTGATTCTATGATATAAAACCGCCGCATCCTTACAATTTGATGTATTACAATCTATATGAGTCCATTGCAATTGTTTGAATAAAGTAGTTGGTTGAGGGGTTTTGGGATTGGTGTACAGGTTTCCCCTTACGGTTGATAACTTTCCAGAGAACAGATTTTGCAAATCTCTTTCCCTTCTTTGAAATAATATAAAATTTAAACATACTTACAAGATATACTTACTTGAGCGTAACGAACTAATACGTTACCCGATTTTTATTTTCTTACCACAGGAATTCATGGTTTTAAACGGTTATGGTTTAATGTATCAAATGCCATGTGTCCGAATTTTTGAGATGGTATTGGGGAGAAAGTGTATTTGTATTGGGTAAATAGGCTTTCTATTTGGTAAACGGTGACTAAGTGTTCCAGTATCAGATTTTCCACATCTTGTTCCGTCTTTTTTACTCCGGATGCAAAGAGAGGGGTGTTGTAAATTTAACTTGTGTTTCTGTGTGTAGCACCGTAGCTCACAAACGGATGAACCGATTTAGATTTTTTTTTTTAAAGGTGACTTGATCGACAATGTTCTTAGCCTTAATATTATACAAGAAAATCTGTTCAGCCATTAGGGGCTTTTTAATTTTTCTGTTATAAATAATAAAGGTGGTATAATACAACTCATCCGGTGTATATATATACTAAGATAAACTTATATATTCCTAATAAGTAATAGAAAGAAAATTAGAAAAGGAAGAAAATACAACTGTATTTAATTTTGTTTAGAAGCAATAAATAAATAAATAAGTATATGAACTTACCGTCTGAAATATTCTTATACAATCATCGTTCAAACGACGGCCGTTTTGGCTATTCAGCCATTTTCAAGCAGTTCAGGTTTCCCTTCGTCAAACACAAACACTTAACAGATAGTTACATATAAACACAAAATATTTACACGCACTTAACATTCAATAAACACACGAACTCAATAATCGATTGTCTTTCATGATGTCCCAGTACATACTGAATAGCCGAAACGGCTGTTGTTTAAACGACGATATTGCAGACGATAAGTTCATATACTTATTAATAAATATCAATATTCAGAATGGCGATTAACAAACATTATTATATATTACATTTATTGTTTCGTTACTTGTGACTTTATTAATAATTTCAGTAACCAACCAATGTACAATTTACTTATTACTAACTCTGCTTATGATTAGATTTAACAAAGAGTGTTAACATCGGTTGTGTGTACTTGAGAAAACTCTTGATTACATGTGCAGAAAATTATTTAATAATCTCTCTTAAAGGTATTGAAAATGTTAGACATTTGAAGGTGTAAAAAGGATATTAATAACAAGGGCATATTATATTGTTTTGAAATTTTTAAATAACTGTATTTATTAATTTAACTTACTTTTAAGGCATAATATAACGAACAATTTTAAAGCTGTGCTATTTCTGTAAGACTTTATGTTTTAGATTACATTTCAATGTATAATTTAAAGAAAATAATAGCTGATAAAAATAAATATAGAAACAATATCATTTATTATGGTCTTTACGTAGATGACACATTTTTAGTTTTTAATGGAACTAACAGACAAACCGGACTTCTGAAATACATGAATGATATTAAACCGAACATCCAATTCACACTGGAAATGGAAAGGCAAAATCAACTCAACTTTCTCGATTTAACATTAACAAAAAACACAAACAGGTTACAATATAAAATATACAGCAAATCTACTACCACAAACGTTACCATACAAGCCGATTCACACCACCCATATTCACAAAAGATGGCAGCTTTTCATAGTTTTGTCCACAGACTTATCTCGGTACCTATGAACAAGGATGATTACCAAAGCGAAATTAATATCACTAAACATATAGTTGTGGCAAACGGGAACAATAGTATAACTATAGACAATTTAATCAATAGACATATCAAGAAAAAAAAACACGAAACGCTCTGAGAATGACACTACCATCAAAAACAGCTATATTTCTTCAGAATATACTAAATATTTACCCAATGCCTTACAAAACGTTTTCAAGAAACATAATATAACTATATCATTCCGTACTAATAATAACTTACATGCTTCGTTAAAACCAAAAATTATCACCCCAATAGAGGAAAGGTCCGGAGTATATAGAAGTAATTGCCAGAATTGTAACAAACATTATATTGGTCAAACAGGGAGAACGTTTAAGGAACGTTATAAAGAACATCTCCATAACTAGAGCTCTGTTATCAGTATGTCTAATTATGCACGTCACCTCATTGAATCAGATCATAAGCCGGGAGACTTCAACTCAACAGTAGAAGCCTTATACACGTGTACAAAAGGAAGAATAATGAATGCAATAGAGGAGTTTGAAATATATAAACCATAAAAAAACCCAGATGACGTATTAAATGACAAACTTACGTTCAACTCCCACTATTTGTACGACACGGCTATCAACCATTTGTATAAAACATACATAGATAACGATCAGTAGGCTGCACTGCACTATACTGACCGGACGTTGAGATGTGGCTTATTTCGTGTATTTATTTGTGTGACGAACTGTGACTTGTGTGTTAGTGTCCGTGTAAATGTGTGTATTTATAAAATTTTAATGTTTTTACTGTTCGACGAACTCTCCAGAGGGATGACCAGATGATGGAGTTACGACTCCGAAACATGTCGTCTTAAATTAAACGACAAGGAGTCACAAGACGGACTTAAGGGGGCTCTTCCCTGCCCGCCATATTGAATCTGATTCCCATAAGAGCAATGCTACAGAATAAGTCATTTTTTTCCGTTAATTCGTGGAATAAATTTAAAAATTTGGTTTCATTTTGAAGTACTGTCATAAGCGGATGTTGTTTGCCGAATACATTTTCAGAAACCGTTTTATTGTTTTCATAAACGTATGATATAAATAGTAAAAAATAGTAAAATTTATTAATTTTTTTCTCAGTTACAAAAAGAGATATTGCAAAAATCCTTAGCAATCAACACCCACAATCTATTTGACTTTAAGAAAAAAATACAGCTTTGGTTTTTTAACAAAAACAGCACAAAAATATGCTTAATAGTGAAGGTATGTTTTGGTTATTTAACATTGAAATTGGTACCCAATATCGTAGTTTTGAATGTGGAGAGCCGATCCTTAAGGTAAATAATTAGTATTAATTATCTGTGACTCGGACCAAAATCATGCAATGCAAAATAAAAGCTGTTTGGACGATTGTCAGTTTTTAAATACGGCAACACAAGGTCATACAAAAATAAATAATGAAGTTTTTCGTCTTAAAAATTGTTTTGATACATCTCAATGTTTTAATATCATTCCATAAGTTCTTGTATATTACAATAGTTTCTCCTATCCAATTCTTTAATAGTTTACCTTAACAGTAGGCCTCGTAAAATTAGGTCGTGAACGGAGCGAGTTCTTTCCAAATAATGCTGGTACTTTTTACCATTTTATTATATGACTTCTAAACAATAAATTGAACTAGGGGAGACCCCTGCGTGCTCCGCACGCCAACCCCCCACCCCCGAACTCCCTGTTGGAACCCGTTGTGTGCCGTTGGAACCCGTTGTATAGTCAGCAAGGCTCAGGTCTACACTTTAATAAAAACCTAACCTAAAAATTGATTTAAAATTTGAAATAAACTGTCAATGAAAATATTAGAGACTACAGCTGATTACTGAATCAACAATAAACATTACAAATCAGACCTAAAACACACCGACAATAACATAACCTAAATCAAATCATCTGTTGACATTTGAGTAAGTTTAAAGGAAACAACTTATTTATTTGAAACTCAATTAGTTTATCAGCTGTTTAAAATCAAATTACAGCATTTCCTATTTAGCCTAGTTGTAGCATAGGCTACTGATGCATTTTTAAAACTCGGAATAAAACTAAAATAAAAGTGTAAATCATATATTTAGCTTCACAGTGACTTAGAACTGGAAATTATCTTTTAAATAAAAAAAGAATCATCAAAATCGGTTAAGTATTAACTTCAGGAAGTAAGTGAACTAAAATCAGGATTTTTTTTAAATATATAGATACGTTGATTCAGACTTTACATATGTTTACTATTTTAGCTTTGCTGTCACATTCCTACACTGTTTAAAAAATAAATGTTAAATGTGTGGGTGGACGCTGGCATCGTTTACCGTTCTAAATAATCGGATGCGATGTTAACAGAGCTCAACTAATTCCACGTAAAACGTCCGTGCTTTGATCAATTACGCTTTTAAACTACAGTTAGCGGAATACAAACAACATCGATAACACTATAAACACAATGTGTGTGCCCTGCGGACAACTAGGTTCCCACTACTGTATATTGCTGTGTAAAGTTTCACCACAAAGTGGTTTCACCTTGTTCCCGCTTCAACAACAACATCAACAGCAATCAGTTTTGTAGTCAATACCTGAGATTCGGGACTAGTGTTGCCAACCTAAGCACTATACAACACTAATGAATAATATACGTTTTCAAATTGTTAGTTATATTAATTCAAACAAAAATGAAATACTTCTAATTATTATACTAAATAATTACAAACTAGTAAATACTAATTATTCTAAACTTAAACAGAAGAAACTAGTTTATCCTGATGCTCCAGGAATAAACTAGTCCTGACCAAACTTAGGACAAACTGATTTGCCCCCACACTGAAGGAACAGTCTAGTTTTGGCTATGCAGATATAGTTTGTCTTAAAATTGGGTTTGGCCAGTAACATGTGCATTATTTTTTAACCTACGTATTTTTTAAATACGACAAAATATTTTTCTATCAATCCAGCAACAACATAATCGTATCAATAAATTGAATCACCAAACATTTATTTAAAGACTGATATTATTAAACATGGTAACATCTGATTCAAAAGTATTTATTTTATCATAACATAGAATAATCATAATGTTTGTGAACAATTATTTGATTGTTTACTTATTATTTATAACAGACTGTACTTTATTAAAGTGTGTGGGCTTCAATATCGAAACAAACCCACGAGATAACAATGTATTTGGCTGTCGGACAGTAGGTGTAATTTAAAAACTCAAACTTCAGATGGAATAATAAATGTAACATTTCATAAACTGCGGTTCATTTGTATCAACGATTTGAATTACAAATACTGTAAATACAAACTTTGCCTCTAACAATAATGTTACTGAAATTTTTTAAAGTAATTGGAACTATTCCTTACATTTCAGCAGCCTAAAACTCGATAAATTGAGCTCAGATATGAAATAGCTTTTCTAAAGGAGTAAAATCACTCACTCAGTCTATCTATACTAATATTATAAAGAGGTAAAGTTTGTTTGTTTGTTTGTTTGTATGTAGGTTGTAATCTCTGAAAGTACTGAACCGATTGAAAAAATAGTTTTACTAATAAAAAGCTACACTATCCCTGAGTAACATAAGCTATAATTTATTTCGATAAAACCATTTTATTATTTCAATATTTGTACATTTAGTCGGAAAAAAATCTTAGGTTCGGCCTAGACTAATAAATTAACACATGTATTAACATTTATTACCATGGCTACCAATTGAATAAAATAACAGCTGTTTGCTTTAATATTTCCATTTACAGCTAATTTCAAACTTTGTATTTCTAAATATTAGGTTAGGTTTTATTAAAGTGTAGATCTGAGCCTTGCTGGTTCTTTTAACATTTATTATAACTGCTGTTATAAAATATACGAAATAATTTGATGTGAACATTTAACATTATTTACCATTTTAGCTTTGGGGTTATTATTCATCATACACCTTTATTATAAAGAAATCATAACATGATTGTGTTTATAGAAGGTTCCAACGGGGTTGGCGTGCGGAGCACGCAGGGGTGTCCCCTAGTTATAAATAAAATTGAAGTGTCGGCGATTTCGAAATAAATACTCTTTTCTAAGCTCATTTATTGACACTTTACCATAACCTGAGAATGCATTTTTTCTGTCTGTTTGTTTGCCTGGACTAATTTCCGGAATGACTGAACCAATTTTGACGATACTTTCATTTGCATGTCGATTACTTTTCAAAGATTTATCTAAGCTAATTTCATCCAAGAAATATTTAAAATTCCTACTTTAAACTTTAAAATATTTTTGTAAAAATTGTGGAATAAATTAATGCAAACTAACGTGACACTCGAACATTATAAATAAAACAACTGATTTCGATTAAAATCTTAAAACTTTGACAAGATCGTCTGTTTTAATTTACCGTATACGCTGGTTTAACCGTTAAATATATACATTATACTAGCTGACCCGTACGGTGTTGCCTGTGGTGGTTGGTATTTTCAGTCTTTTTAACGTAGTTGTATTCTTTTTAAGTGTTCAGTCAGTGAGTGGTATTTGGCTTTTATATATATAGATCTTAAATAATAAAAGCACTATTGTCATAATAATAAAAGATCTGAAATTATGATTTTAGTAACTTTGATCCCCCAAACCCCTCCTAAAATTTCGAAATTTTTCATACCCTTTCTTAGCGAGCGCCTATGGCCCTAGAGGAAGCTACATACTAAATTGCATTCCAATCTGTTCGGTAATTTTGGAGAAATCGTGATTTAGTCATTTTCACCCCCAAACCCTCCTAAAATTTCCAATTTTTTAAAACACTTTTTTAGTGAACACTTATGGCCCTAGAGGAAGCTACATACCAAATTGCATTCCAATCCGTTCGGTAGTTTTAAATAAATCGTGATTTAATAACTTTGATCCCCCAAACCCCCCTAAAATTTCGAATTTTTTTAAACCCTTTCTTAGCGAGTGCCTATGGCCCTAGAGGAAGCTACATACCAAATTTCATTTCAATCCGTTCGGTAGTTTTTGAAAAATCGTGTTGAGTGAGTCAGTGAGTGAGTGAATGAGTGAGTATTTCGCTTTTATATATATAGATTATGTTTCCTACAAGAACTGTTAACATATTTACTATGTGAATATCTGTATAAAGGTTTGCACTCGACTTTAAAATTAAGGCATGATCTTCTAAATCAATAGTCCTTTCAAATAAGAACATAACAAAGGACTGTTGAGGTATGTGTATGCAATAATGTGAAATGTACTCGTACAAGTTAAAACCTTTGTAATTGTTATGTTGTTCGGGAATTATGAGTAAGAAACAGGCAAAAACGGAATTTTTAGAGTTTATTGGTGTGTAGCTAGTAGTTGACGTAGACCTAAAAGGAAATACATAGATCGCTCTGAGCAAACTCTCTGTGACATGGAACTCGGATCTAAAATCGTTTTCTTAATTGCGAGTAAGACACAATATTTACTCAATAGTCTTTTTATTTATTTAATCACATTTTCGAGTGAAGTCGCAGGTACCAACTATTTGTTTATTTAATTAATTCATATTTCACATACATGCATACACAATTTCATATCTGCCGACTTCAAGTTTTGATAATATTATTTCAAAAAACGATCTTTGAAGAATAAAATATAGACTATACTGTCGATTAGGAAATGCTGTTTTTCCTTAGGAAATTCTTGGAAAAAGTTGTTTTTCTCCAAATCTAATCTTGCAGGAAATTGATTTCTCTCAAGTCAAGTAATGGAGTTAAAAAACTATACAATCCCTGTTCGCGTGAAAAGCAACAATTTTACTTCGTCAGAGGTGTGAACAGATCAGAATAATTTGGAAATGAACTGACACTCAGAATCTAAGTAATAATTCTTGAAATGCGTTTAATAGATAGATTGAATTAATAATACGTATAATCAAAGTTGGAGGGTATTAATTTTCCACCCCTTATTTTGTCACTACTTGCAGTTTCCGTAAGTACTTGTACATCAGAGTTGGATATGATGTATATATTTCTGCAACTTGTATGCACCGGAAGCGACAATTAACCAATTCCATTGTTTGTAACTGAAAATTATATCCATTTGACTTATCGAAATGTTAACAGCCTTTAAGATAAAGGCTTTGAAATGTATTCATACCTATTTATACTAATGAACCTATGTTTAAATTAAATAATATAGAGTTCTACTAATGTTCCTATTTTTTAAGTAAATAGTATAGAGTTCTAAGTATGTTTAAAAATAAATAATATGGTGTTCTACTAATAACAGTGTACTAATATAGTGTTTTTAAATAACACTAATATAGTGTCATATTTTAAAATAAATAATTCAGAATAGAGTTCTACTACTGTGAACTAAAGTAAAAAATTGATGATCTATGAGTATTTATGATTTAAAATAAATTATATAGAGTTCTACTAATGTACCTATATTTTAAAATAAATAATATAGAGTTCTACGTATGTTTTAAAAATAAATAATATAGTGTTCTACTAATAACAGTGTACTAATATAGTGTTTTAATATAACACTAATATTTTAAAATAAATAAATCAGAATAGAGTTCTACTACTATAATCTAAAGTAAAACAATTTATGATCTATGATTTAAAATAAATTATATACTAAAGTAGCTATATTTTAAAATAAATAATATAGAGTTTTACTAATGTTTCATTGTTTTAAAATAAATAGTTATGATTTCTACCTATGTATTGTAATAAATAATATAGAGTTCTGCTAATGTATTTATGTTTTGAAATAAATAGGCCTAATATAGAGTTAAATTAAAGAATCTGTACTTTAAAATAAATAGTATAAAGTCTATATATGTTTTAAAATAAATGACATAGAGTTCCACTAAAGTATCTATGATATAAAATAAATAATAAAGATATTAATAATGTCCGAGTTATATTTATGTATCAATGTTTTAAAATAAATCAGTAAACTGTTGTTCTAATGAGCATTTGTTGTAATATTTACCCAGTTCAGAATGCTTCTAATGTGCCTATGCTATGATATTTTAAAGTTTACTAATAATAACATTCTTCTGTATTTATAACAGGTTTACATTTAATATTCACGACGTTCAAAGCCTCTAAACGAAATATATTAAATTTGATAGTAAAATTAATAGAAGTATGTTAAATCATTAATACTTCGTATAATAGTAAATAAATATTGAGCTTGAATATAAGATGATTTAGCATCTTCAGTGAAGTTCGAACTAAACTTATCAAACTAAAACTTAGTTCAAAAGCTTTTAAATAAATACAAGTATTATTAATAAGAATCTGTGTTTACGTTTTATTCTATCGAATATAATTGTTGGTCATCAAGTATATTGACAATGTCAGCAAGTCAAAGTGATTTATTAATCGTTTTTAGATTGTATGATGTCATTATTCATATCCAGTTAATGATTTGGTTAAACTAACAATGTTCGAACTAAACCATATTTCTATTTCCGTACTTGTCTAATTTATACTCGCTTTACGAACGACTCGATTACAAATTATATTCATTAAGGAATTTATGTAAAAAAATCAATTTCATAATAATGACTGAATTCCATACAGTATTAATAAATATTTTTAAATGTTAAATGTTATTAGGCTTGCAGTTATGAGCTTTACTTGTAGTTTTACAACCACTTTTTAAAATTATGTAGTTAAATCTCCACGAAAGAAATACTTTTGTAAGGATGTAGACAAATAAAGAATGTGACATATTATTCTCGGTAGTAGACCGAATTAGGGTGATGTGGTTATGATGGATCATAATGGACTATGGTTCTGCTCTTTACCTTCATGAAGGAAAATAAAATAACTCCATTTAAAAAATCCCTTTAGTGTTGAAGTACAAAAGCTTAAAATATTCATATTATTCATTGTAGCCTGTTGGATCTTTATTTGTAAAATACCTTGCATGTTTCAACGATCCTTGTTTTATAATGCAACATGTTTTGCCTTTACACTGACGGCATCTTCAGGCTGTCATTTGACATAAAACGATTTCCACTAACAACACATATTCCTAACACACAAAATCCTAACAATATTACATGGAACAAACTTGAAGAACATTTAAAACAAGGTTTAATGAACACCTGCCGTAAAGGAATCTCAACAAAAACCGATCTACACCTGATCAATAACAATAGTGTTTACAAAAAATATAAAAGACCACATGGAAATGCTGCACAAAAACAGAAGGGCAGAATTATGGCTATATTAGAATAGTTTGAGATTTAGCCTAAATGATATATTAAATGGCAAACTCAACTGTACTGTAATTCAAATGTTATAGATGATTTATTAAATAAGGTGTCTCAACCACCAACTACATGTAGGTACTAGTGCATGGACAAATCTAGAAAAGACATTAGACAAGTGGTAGAACCAGCTGGGACAACATGTCGCTACTTAAACAAAATTTGTATTATAATAGGGGAGATCCCTGCGAGCCCCGCACGCCAACCCCGTCTATACACACATGTTATATTTTCTTTATAATAAAAGTGTAGGATTAATAATAACCACAAAGTTAGGATGGTAAATAATGTTAAATAACCAAATAAATTATTTTATATCAGCAGTTACAATAAAGGTTAAAAGAAATATCAAGTTATATACCTAAAAAAACCCTAACCTAAAAACAGAAATAATTGTTTCTAAGTTTGGAATCAGCTGTTAATGGAAATATTAGAGCAAACAGCTGATTACTGTACCAACACTAAACATATTTAATTAGTATTTAGTATGAGTCTCTCATTGCCGTAATAGTGTGTGTTGTTACAACAGATTGCATTATCAAAAAGTACACAAAAGCAAAACTGTACTTCAATGCAACATTGTGTGAAAATATCAAAGCAATCGGTGAAGAATTTTTGAAGATTTAAGATTTCGAACAATAACATTTACATTTTTATGCATAGGCTATAGACAAGACGTGTGCAAATATAGTAACATTTTAACCATTTTTATGTCGAATGTGTGTTTTTCATGTCTAGTGTTTTATGCTAAGTGTCGGGCAAAACACGTTGCATTAAAAACAAGGATTTTCGAAACACACAAAGTATTTACTTCAAATATTACTCCGACCAGTTTTTAAGTAGCTTTTACGATGGTTAACTTAGATGTCGTTTTTATCCCACGAACTGTTAATGCATTTTTGTTTTATTATGTCCAATTTTGTAACTTTAGTTTATACAAGAAATAAAATATGTAGCTTTTACGATCTGTCGTACAATCCTTGTTTTTATATGACGGCCGTTTCGGCTATTTTAATCAGTCATTATCAAATAGCCGAGTTTGACCTGAACACGTTAGCATGTGCCGAATACCATCTGCTGCGGTTCTAATGTGATTTCAATTTTATAGTTTGTTATGTACATTTAAGTGTTTTGTGTATGTATAAGTGTTTTAAATGTTTTAATTTTGACAAAGTTCCCAGTGTGCGAACAGCTGGATATATTTTGTTAATGGCTGATTAAAATAGTCGAAACAGGCGTCATATAAAAACGACAGATCGTAAAAGGTAAATAATATATATATATGTATAAACAATCAAGTTAGGCTACCAGAAATAAGTATGGAAAATAAAATACATCACGAATCGATTTTTCTTCCTTACTTTACGGCAAGTTTGTTTTCGCGACTGTAACAAGCTTTACTGGGGACTAAAGTTCCTTGGTTTATAAAACTTTGGAAAAGAACGCTTTTATAAAGTTTTGATTTGATCGGGGAGAAAGTGTTTACCATCAAAATAGAAACTTTAGTACGTGATATTATGACAGCGTCTTTATAACTTCGGCGGTGGAGTAATCGTTCTAAAGGTTATTTCTTGATGAAATATCCTCGTTCTATAAAGTAATAGAAATCTATTTTATCAAGCAATTACAACAGCCCTTCTATACTATCTAACCTAACGTGTCTTATTACGTCGGGCAGTAACGAACCAGTCTTGTCATATTTTAAAAATACAAACCTCTCCCACCTCGGCATAAACTTATTTTCCAGTTAATTCTTGGTAGGTAGAACTGTTTCATCTCAACTGCAGAAATCATCAGGAGTACCAATCATTTAGAACCAAGTAAAGACTCGTCAACATTTCTGGGAGTGGTAATTGATGAAAACATAAACTGGAAATCCCGTATTACTTTTATTTCAAATGATCTTAATTCAGCTTATTTTTCACTATTCCAATTATTTCCAGTCCGGATACAATTAAAACAGTATACTTTGCATATATTGTGTACTCTCGCCTCAGACATGGTAAAATCCCCCAATTGGATTTCAACTGGGTGTTTTTATGGAATTTACATTTTGATCGATTTTGAGGGAACCTATAAGGGTCGCGCAAAAAAAACAAAATGTGCAGAATATTATCCTGCATTTATGTTTTTAGATAAAACCCTAAAAATAGTTTCATTATAGGCCTAGTACGTAAAATCTTTCAAAAAAATTACTTTCTGTCAAAATCGTATTTACGGGTTTTGGATCTTTTTGGCTAACAAACTTTCTGCAAATTTAAATGTCGTACGCACATGGTGGAAACTAAAAATAAGATTAACATTAGTAAAAAATAAAGTGTATTCTAGTCGCGCTCTAGTGCTTTACCAATGCAATCTTATAGGCCAGGCTGACACCAATCACTGAATTCGACACACTACTGGAGTGGTATTCTACAACCTTAAGAACAGTTCAAAGACGAGGCTTATAAAACCATTAACAAATTAACGGTTGAATAAAAATATTCTTATATAAACTTAGTTAGAATGTAAAAGAGGAAAACAATTATTGTCACTCTCTGTACCATCAAATCTGACTTATATAATAATTCAGCATACTATTAAACATTATTTGGTGAGCCTGTAGATAATTTCTGGAGATCTACAGGGCCGAGTTTTGTGCGGTTTGTTTTAAATGAAAGAAAATGTAGTCATTATTTATGAACAATTAAAAAAAATATTTTCACCGATAATACTAATAAGGGCACTTACTTGAGTTTTTTGGTTTTAGGTTAAAACCCTATTGATACCTATATCTGGAGATCTTCCGGCAAATATTTGTTCGGTTTGTTTTAAATTGAAGAAAATTTGTCATTATAATCAAAGAATTATGAAATTTAATTTTTGTTATATCGGTAAATTTAAAAGGGCACTATTTGGGTTTTTGGTTTTAGGTTATTTCTTGAGATCAACCGGACCGATTTTCTTGCGGTTTGTTTTAAATGAAAAGAACTAGAGCACTTTTTGTCATTTTGATACGTTTTTACTGGAGATTCATTTTGCCAACCAGTCAGACACAGCCGACCACAGGAAGCCTTTTTTACTTAGTATATATCAAAAATTAATACATTATTAAGGTACACAATGCACCGACAAATAATTCGATAAACTATTTATTGTTCAGGCCAGTGTTAAGAACTACTATAAAATAGTTATCATTTTCAACACAAATTAACAAGATTTATACATATGTCGGAATATTTAAAAATATGAACTTTATAAATTAAAATTAGCTTTCTCTTAAATAAACCAATAACTAACAGTTAATTACACAAAGTAAAATATACTTTTTATATTTCTCAAAAAATTTACATTTTTGTATGATTGAAAAAGTGGCAACATGTCCAAATTATACCTAATTTTAAAAAGTTTTATGATTAGCAATGTTAGGTAGAATGTTGAGACATGGCAGTAAAACCATTTTGGTAATAAATAAAAACCAAAAACCTAAATTTGTTTACTTTTAGGACCAAACAGGATAAAACATGTTTTTTTTCTAAATGTTTAATTTTAAACTACCCATAAAATGAGGATCAAACACCCTAAATACGTTTACATTTTAAATTTCTTAAGAAACTGTCCCCTCATCCACAACCCCCAAAATCCTACTTTCTGGGGCACTGGGATTTGAAAAATACTTTACTTTATTTCTTGAAATAATGGTTTGGGGTCTTCGACTGAAACTTGTTTTTAAATGGCACGTTAAATACTAAGGTACTGCTTCATGGTGATCTTTGTAAATAATTCCACTTTTCAATATAAATTCAGTAAATGTAAGTAGGTCAACAATCCTAAATTTATCTTTTACAATTGAAGTTAATTAAAGTTTCGAATAATGAAAACTATGCACGGTCTTCGTGAGTATAAAGTCAGCACACGGAATAATACTTGCGCCGGCACCGTTGTCTGAAAGTATTTATTGATTTTATTCAAATTGTAGTATGCTTGTTTACATAACAAAACATCTATTATTGATTTTAGATGAACATAATTTCGCAAAATGAACATAATGGAAGAATTGGAAATCTATAAGCATCAAAAGTTTGATCTATCAAACATTTTAAATGGAACTAAATTTCACATCCAACTGTATGTACGATTTAATATTTGAACTTCAGAATAAGGCCAAAGGTACAAATTAGATAAGGAATACGTGAGGTAGCAGTCTCCCAGCACAACACAGCAAGTGAACATGTGGCCTAAGTATTGGGAACAAAAACAATTTTAAACAGTTGACAAGAAGTGCCGTCTTTGTTCAATTATTTGTGCCAAGTTGAATTATGTGTATATGTTTGTGATGTATTTGTGAACAATGGATTAGTGTTAGTGTTATTGGCTGGCCTGATAATGCTTCCTGTGGCAACGAAACATGTAGCCATACTCCAGAAACAAGAACTACTATTGACTTGAATTATTCAGGTTTGTTGATTATTTTTGAAATCGGTTAAAGTTTTTTCAAGTCCTTTTATTCTGACAACATTCCCTTTACTTTTTCTTATCCAAGCACAATACATGGATACCTTACTAGTAATACGAAAGTTACATAATAGTCTTCGTAAAAATACCAACATTCAGTGCATCTGCTTTAATCTTCAAAACAAAGATTCCCTCATCTCGGACTTGGATTTGGTTAATTTCCTAATTAAAGTGACGCAAAACAAAGCTTCGGGGAAAGGACTTTGAGCAGTTTATCACAGTTAGTCTAATCCCCGGCTCCAGTTGTTTGTACTTTGTCGGATTGACACAACCCGTGGACTAATGTGATTTATTTTTTCGCCGAAAAAGAGAATGTTTTAACGTAAAGCGCTTATTTGAAAATTACAATACAAATACAGCTTCCCTTTTCGAAAAAAAACCTTTTTAGTAATTAAATTTGAACAGTAAAACAATTCAAATAATTGCAGCAAGCGTACAAAAGTAAATGTGATTATTTAAAATGTCTAATATATAAAATACCCTTGAATATACAATTTCAATTTTATGTTTTTACTTTTAGGTTCCCAGCTTGATTGTCCGCTTGCCTGCCTTCTGAAAATGTACTTACTTATAAATCAAGCTAATCCACAGCCGCATATACTCGAATAATGTGAACTCAACAAATATTTTACTTTTAATTTTGGGTTGCCAAAGTGCGGTACCTCAAAAAAAAAAGTACGAGTAGTAAATACATATTTTATTACACTTTGGCGTTTCGTTATTACTGTTGATAGACCTGGCAAGAGTGTCAGTTCCTTTTGTTTGTATTGTTGATACATTTGGCAACACAGCCAGTTAGCTTTTAGTGTTGCAACGGACTAATGACAAACGTTCAAGGTATTTACATAAAAAGTCCAAGGCAACTCGATAAAATGTATATATTTTGTTGTGAATATTGTTGTCGGATTTAATTAATATTTGTCATTTTCTATGCACTATTTTATTACATTTTAATTTGTCGAAGCAGGCCTTAAGGGTCTGCTGTAGTGGTGGCCATCTTGTATGTTTATCCCGTAAGAGCAATGTTAAATTTCAAACCAATTATTTCGTTTATTTTTTATCATACAATTTTTGCAATGTCTCATTTTAAGCACAATCACAATACGCTTAAATTTTAGATTTTTTTAAATGCTTTTCTTTTGATATGTAGGCCCTAATTGACATTTTGTAAGGACCAAGTTTGAATTTTTTTCCTAACACAATAAAAAAATAATAATAAAAGGTAATTTGCAAGCCTGATCCGAAATTGTATATAGAATATTTAGTTTTTTTTTCAGCACTTAATTACAAAAGAAGGATTTATAAAATGGTTTGAAATGAGGCAATGTCAAAGCATTCAGCTGCAAGAAATGGCACTGTTTAGATACGGTTAAAGAGAGAAGCGCTTGCGTTTCCGGTTGCTTTCTCGTTTACTGGAGCAGACCCTTAACACGTTCACAGCTAAAGACGCACATGCGAGCTTGACACTGAACACTATGAGAAGCGGCCGACGTACAGTGCATTGCACGCCAACCCTCGTATTGGAAGTATTTTCAATACACAGATCATTGCGTGCTTTGCGAGCCACTTTTAAGCATACTATGTGCTATGGACGTACATGTGCGTCCGCTTTAAAATATGAGTGATTATTACGTAGAAAAGTTAAAAAATAAAGTATTTTCAACTCATTTATGCTATAAATATAAAAACTAGAAGATCAGCTCCCAACATAGGAAATACAGAAATTGCGCAGCAGCGAATGTGTTAACTATTGGATAAATAGTATTGATCCTTTTCATTTTCATTGTTTATTAAAATACTAATGTATTCTAAATCATGGTAGTAAAATGTATGTAAAACGAACCTCAGGTAGCAAGTTTAGTTCAACCCCGTGGGAGTATAAATACTGCAGTGATATTACAAAAATGAAAATTTGTGAAGAAGAATGACATTCTATTAGACAACTCCGCGGGCAACACACTTTCAGCAACAAATTATAATTATTATTTACATGAGCTCAGTACACACAAATGTAAAATTATAATGGCCTCGTCAGTTTTACTGGACTGTTGAAATGTAACTCATAATGGTGTAATATAACATAAAACTAAATTATTGTTTCTAGAACTCTTAAAAACTTTTTAACAATACAACTTTATGACGGAATACAATTTTATTGCTGGAAAATCTCGTTCACACAGGTTTCTAATAATTTAAATTGTTTTGACATTTTCGGCTTTCTGACCATTTGTTTCATTAAAGAGAGATAATTTATTTACTAAAGTGAATAATAATAACTATAGTAAGCCCTCGGGAAAAATAACAGGTAGAATAATTAGATACAGATCAAAAATTAATCATTTAAAAACAATACTATTTAAAAATAACAAACTTTATGTAGGCCTACCTTATTGTGCTGAGGGGATTTTTAACTCCGTAATGTGTACAATTAAGGATTATTTAGATATAAATTTATAAAACTGTAGGCCTAGCCTATTTGTTAATTTTTTATTTTTTATTTATGTACATTATTGTATATCAAAATTATGATACAAATTATATCTTCTAATTGCTTTTCATTCCAAATTGATACATAAAATGATTTAGAAGTTATTAATATTATATTGAAGAAATTAATAATGGAATATGTTTATGTTGTTCGAATATGCACGAATTTTTCCAAAGTTAAACGAAGGGGTATCTATTATTTAAAGTAGTATAAATAAATATATTGATGATAAAAGGTAGTATTTATATTCATTTTATAACCTCAAATCAGATATCCTACATTAGTTCTATTACTCATATTTAAAAAATCAACTTCACAAGACATTATAATATTGATTGAAATTGTAAACATAACCCCAATATATAACCTACGCAAGGTTTTGTTTAATTATTTCAGATGATGGTTGAAATCAGCTGTTATATTATATCGTTACTCACGTACGTACGCTCGCTTTTATTGGAGTTGATAGTGGGATAATGTATTCACAACCAATCCTAGAGCAGATAAAACAGCTTTCAAACATCAATAGCTAAGCAACATAATTCTAGAGGTGTTGCTTATACTAAACCAAGTCACGTTTTTTGAAAGCATTTACATTTATTACAATAACAACCAACTTGGTAAATTTAGAATCAAGTAATTATTGTTCACTGTTTCTGACCACTTGCAAAAGAGATAAAGTATTTTCTAAAACACTTAATATTTGAACTAATGTTAAAGTAATCTCACCTGTGTTATAAATACAACAATATTTACTTCCTACTACAGTATTTCTGCAAGTACAACGATTCAAAGCTAGGTATGGGCCACATAATATCGCAATAAGATTCCCAGGAAAGCAGATATACAGAAATACTTATTTTATTATTGCAGAATGACGTTAAATTTTTAGATTTGCTTTCTTGAGAACTGCTGGAAGTACAGCAACCATCCAGATTTGGAAATATTTACCTACCGCCGCCATTTTGAATAGATCTTACACCAATAGCATATTGCATGACATATTTAAACGTCCCCCACAAAACTTAAGGGAAAATCATTGTAATTCTAATATTGGTTTATTGGAATAACAACGGCTTGACCTACAAGGCACGTGCAGTAATATGTAATAAGGAAAGTTTAATTTTGTTTGTTAAAAAATTAATTAAATTCGTTTTGGTATTAATTCTCCCTCCACTTAATAGTTGTGTTAAAGATTAGTCCTGCAGTATTATTGCATTTATATTTTATATTATTTTAATATTTATTTCAAATATTACATTCAGATTAGTATTCGTTGCAAGTAACGGACAGAGATTTTATAAGCAAAGCATTTTTAATTAATTTGACCACGCTGCTGAACTCACGATGAAGCTATTATTCTTCATCCGATTGTTTCGACAGGTACATCATCCGATAGGGAATCGGAAGGGCTACAAATAAGATATTTAAAAATATTTTGGTAAAATGTACAGTTTTTTAGTAATTTAAGTTTACAATTTTTAAACAGCCGCCATTTTGAAACGCATGATTGGATTTTATTTTTTATTTTTCATGAGATATATCATTGCTAGGTTCAACGTCTGCTAGGTAATCAGTCAAACCGTTCTCTAGATATGAATTATTTTGTACAAAAACAAAATGGCAGATATCTGGAAAACGAAGCGTTTTCGTGCCTATGTTTATATGAACGTTTTTTCTTACTTTTTGTAGGAGAAATCATATCCCAAAATCCTGTGATGATTTTTTTTACACCCTGTATATAATAATGTTTAAAATGACACCCGAAGACGTGTTCTAGAGACCATCATGGGGTGCTGATTGACTACTCCCGACCTTAGGTCTCACCATAAGGGTCACTGTAATAGTTCCATCTTTCCTGTGGAAATTCGCTAGTAAATAAGTTGTAGTTACCGAAATTTGCTGTTTGTGAACTGAAGAGAAACAAAAGAGAATAAATAATTGCTCTCCAAGACATGGAGTGTCTAGATCATGTATAGGCTATCCCATCTGTACATGAAGTCCTGATTGAGTAATTGAATTATTGATAATCAGACCACACTATGATAGCTGGAAACTAGGGTACCTTCATACCAATACGTGGAAGTGCACTAAGAAGGAAATTTAATAAATATAGATTTTTATGATTGAAAATTAACATAATACTGAACAAACACACGTTACATTCATTACAAAAATTAACAAAAATTATAATCAGTTTATTTTTTCCCAACTAACAGCTTCCTTAGGTTACGCTAACAAAATAAAAAACTAATACAGATTAGATGAAAAAAATCAAGGAAAAATGCAAAACGTATTGTAATGCCAACATCTGTTGTTTACATATTATTAATAAAATAGCTGGTTTCGATTAAAAGCTTATCAAAATTTTAGATTAGGCATACACTAAACTAAAACACGTTTCTTGAAGGTGTTTACATTTATTATAATAACAACCGACTTGGCAAGTTTAGAATCAGGTAATTATTCTTCGCAAAGAGTTTTGTTTTTAGGTTTGGTAATAGAAAACAAAAATGCTTATTATATATCACAATTCAAACAACTATCACTATTATGCTAACTATATTTGTTACTAGTGCCACACCAGTTTTTAATTAGTGCTTTACCGTGTCACATTTTGGCCATATTTTATAAGTTGCAAATTGTCTCCTTCTACATACAAATTTAAAAATATCTGTCCTAAACAATCATCATTCCAATAAAAATACAATATTACACAATAATGTGTTTGAATTGAGTCGCCACGGAGATTGGTGAGTGAAGCCCTCTAGTATTGATATATTATGCTCATAAAGTGTGTATCGATCTTTGATTTTTGCCATCGATACATTTAAATATCGATATATTTTGGTATAGCCTCATTACAAGTGTCGCTTTTGCGACTGGAAAAGAAAATATCATTTCAACTAGAACTACTTTTTTCCGAGAAAAAATGTTTTTTAAAGGCGTTATATAACAAAGTAACTTTCTAAGTTTATTTACCTCGAAAAGTAGCGATTTAATAACTTCTTTAGAAAGACTTTCTTCAACGTTGATGTCTGAAAAGTTTTAATTAAATAAAGTACTACGTAGCGTACTCGACGAATATGTTGTCTTCTTAGTACGTATACAGGCTGCAAATGGAAAGAATAGCTACTGTGCTTTCAATAAACATCGGTTACTCACTAGAGAAGAGTAGAATAAATGTACGACAAAATTATTACTAGTTCCGGGTAATCGTGTTTATTCAATTTTAACCATCGTTTTAAATTATGTTACTGTTTTATCTTTTGTTAATGCAAACAATAGGTGTCAGTAGTACAGTTAGCTGATGTTTTCAGAATAGTTTATAATCAGCAACCACCTGGTACACTGTACTCTGACTATATTTTATATTTGAAATTGAGATATTTGTCTCGATGATTCTTTTGACAAACAGTACAGTGAACTAAAAGTGCAATATGTTAGTTCCAAACTGCATTATCGAACAAGAATGTGTGCCTCTTTGTTAAATTACATAATTGCATAGTTTAAATCATATATAAAAGTCTCAAGATATGTTTATAAAACTTCACAAAAATTCCCCCCTCTAATTAACTAGCTTCACATCTCTCTGAGCAGGGTGTTTAAATATTTGTAATCCTGTGCGCATGCGCATTCACCGTTTCCTCTGTTTTCGGTTAGAAAGCGCTACTAGCAAAGAAGGCGACTAGTGAACAGAAAACCTTTGTGTTTTACAGTTTGCATGGACTGAATCTGAAGCCACAGTGCAACGTGCTCCATATTAAGGCTCGGCTCTCCACATTCAAAACTACGATATTGGGTACCAATTTCAATGTTAAATAATCAAAACATACCTTCACTATTAAGCATATTTTTGTGCTGTTTTTGTTAAAAAACGAAAGCTGTATTTTTTTTCTTAAAGTAAAATAGATTGTGGGTGTTAATTGCTAAGGATTTTTGCAATATCTCTTTTTGCAACTGAGAAAAAAATTAATAAAGTTTACTATTTTTTACTATTTATATCATACGTTTATGAAAACAATAAAACGGTTTCAGAAAATGTATTCGGCAATCAACATCAGCATATGACAGTACTTCAAAATGAAACCAAATTTTTAAATTTATTCTACAAATTAACGGAAAAAAATGACTTATTCTGTAGCATTGCTCTTATGGGAATCAGATTCAATATGGCGGGCAGGGAAGCGCCCCCTTAAGTTCAAATGTAAACCTCCGAGTGAGAATAGCATCCGCAGATGGTATCACAAGTTTGAAGACACCGGCTGCTATTGCAAAGGGCAGAGTGCAAGTGAGAGAGTCTTTCACACGTAACTCCGAGGAATCAGTTCGGGAGGATAGTCGTGAATCAAAAATTCCTGGGACGTATGAGTGGAGAGTCGTAAGCGTCCTTATCTTTTGCAGTTGTTACAAGGTCTAAAGCCTACAGACTACGGTTTACATGTCAACTTTGCAAACGATATGTTGCGGCGTGACGATGAAGATTTTCTTGATCGTGTGTGGAGCAACCCCCGTCTAGTTCACCCCTGCGGCTCCCTGACGATGGTGCGACTCCCTTTTTGGGCTGTGCCTTCTGTCCTCTTGCGGACGTACGTGCGTTTGTCAGGATGGATCATGGGTGAGAAGGTTCTTCAATAAAGTGACGAAAGACTGTTTCACTTCAAAACGTTTATTTAAAGTAAAACAATCTATTCCTCTGCTGGTCCGGACTTACAACTAAACTAAACTAAGGTAAAGGCAAACGAGTCTACATGATGTGATCTGGAGTCTTCTCCAGACCATGGTTACTAACAGACTGATTTAGGCTTGAACATTTAGCTTCAAGCTAGCTCCCTCTCGTTATCTATAAACTGTGATGTCAACTTATTATTTAGCATAACCACCTTCAACATAGATCCTGTGATCATTGACATATAACTTGGTGGGTACCCGTCACAGGTGTCGTCTTCAGTGAGGAAGTGGACATGTGAACACTCATAATCTGGGATTCAGCAAATCCCCACGAGATGCTACAGACCGCCCCAAGATAAATTTTTTCGTACCATATCCTGACGGAAAGTTTATGGGCCTTACCGAAGCAACTGTAACTGTGTGTTTCTTACATTGATGCACTACAACTGTGGGTCTTTCCTCAATTGGAAGACGCTCAAAAATAGAACTTGATTTAGCAGCAAGATGGTTCACCGCCTAACTAGTATAAATCAGTAGGTGATTGGTTAAACGACGATGTAGCAGACCACTTCATTGACCGCAAGATCGAGGACCCCAGAGCTTGTTTCGCATGTCCTCCACCTTCATCCACTCTGACGTCATGCGTTACCTTTGGTGGTTCATAATGGTTCATGTGCCTCCACTACCAGCTGGCTTACCCGACTTAAGAGACAGCATTGAAGCAGTTTTTGCAACAATATTACTCCAGACACACTGAACAAGGTATGGGATGGACTCTGGTATCGACTAGATGTTTGCCGCGTGACGAATGATGTTCACATTGAACACTCGTAGGAAAAACTGTTTCAGTTGCTCTTTCATCTGATGTAGTATTTATAATTATTTTAAAGTAAATGTAATATATCCTACAGAGTATTAAAACCCTTAAATTCATTTTAAAACACCCGATATAGTAAAATAGTTTCTGTTTGTGACGTCATCAACTGAGAACGACTGAACGTATTGGAGTTTGAGTCATTCGATGGAGCATTTCTTCGGTAAGGTTCAGGAGAAATCAACATTCGAACAAGTTTATTCCTTCAAATGTTTCGGCGTCATTAGTGACCAAAAACGACTATTTCGCCTTCATTTAGGCACGTTTCTGCTTATAACTTTAGACTGGTAGAGTGTTTAGTCAATTTGAGATACTCGTTGGTTTCAGTTCGTCGAGTTCTATCGAATGGCCAAGTAGCCGAGTCAGTAGGTTGCCTATATAAGTGTGCTTTCTTCTTAAACTTTTAATGTATCGACTTTTTGAACAGCTGTAGATTTTCAACTGTATTTTTTAGGCCACTCTTACTATTGGAAATTTAGTTCTCTAAAACTTTCTTAATTGACGTTTTTTCTCCGATACGATCCGAGGATCATAAAAGAAAAACACTTTTGATAGTGTTTGTTTATAGTTTTCCTTTAAAGTATTTTCAAAACCCGTTATTGCGCGTGGACAAGTACCGGGTACAGCTGGTTGTCTATAAATTAAAATTAATAAATATACAATAATAAAAATGAATGGCCTTTGTATGCGCATCACTTGGGAACGGCTGGACCAATTTGGCTATTTTTTGTTTTAAAATGTTCGTGATAGTCCGAACTAGGTTTTTATATAAAGACAAATTTTAAAAGTTTCCCGAAAAAGTTTCAAATTTGGAAAACTAAACAGCCTCTTTTGTATGGACTCAAGATCACCTGTTCTAATACAATGCTTAGTAACACATGTTTGTTTACATTCATTACCATAGCAACTTCACTTAGCATTTATAATCAGTTTATTATTATTCAAAACCAACAGCGTTTTTAGGTTAGATTGACCAACTTAAAGCAAACAAAAACAAAAATCAACTGAAAAAGCTTACTATATTTTAATTGAATTCAAACATTGGTTGTTACATAATATATTTATCTATATATATATATATATATATATATATACATATATAAAACAACTGATTTTAATAAAAAACTGAATATAATTTTAAGTTAGGCATACAATGAACCAAAACACGTTTATTTGCAACCAATTTGGCTACTTTAGAATCAGGTTTTTTAAAAATTCTTCAAAACTATCCGTTTTTTTAGATTAGATAAAAGAAAACAAAAGGTTTACTGTATTATCTATAAAGGTTTACAAACTCTAAATCTAAATTTGTGTAGTATATTCTTAAGTGGCATAAAAACCATTTTGGAATTGTATTACTTAACTCAATCTAATGAAATGAAATAACTTTACTACCCTTTAAATTAAATCAAGCAATAGACAATAACACGTAATAAATCACACTATTACACTATCGCCTGTTACACATTTTAAACTGTGCATAACTCAAATCTACCCACACGAACTTAACCAATTTATTAGGTTACGTTTCCAGAAATATTGAAAGTGAAAATATTTACTCAAAATCTAACTAAATGCATTTCGTCAAAACTTGCGGAAATCCTGAACACAATTACCTCCGGAGCATGATGGGAGAAGAGGGACCAGATGCGAAGGAGAAAATTCAATTTTGAGAAACTACATTTCTCCATATGTTTGCTGGATTTACAAAACTCATTTGATTGGATCCCATCGCAGCTCCGACGTCAGAACGTATCGTATGTAGTTTAAAACATTTTTCCTATTTACTTTTATACTGTCTTTTCTTACAAATCCTGTACAAGGGGGTTGTGGGTTAGGGGTTTGCATTTCATGGTAATTAATTTCAGTAACGATCGATTAAGCTTTCCATGCGTTACATTACAACGACCTTCGCTAATTTCTTCAGCGTTAAAGTCAAAGTAAAACAGGATTCGTTAAACGCATTGAGTTGAAGTCATTAAATCCAACTGAACGCGGCAATTTTACAACTAGTTAACATGTGTATTTAACATTTTGTTATGTATACTAATATTATAAAGAGGTAAACTTTGTCCGCAAAAAAGTAAGACTTTTTATAAAATTCACAAAAAAAACACAATTTCCATACATGTTTGTTTTAATTTTACAATTAGGTAACTACATACAGATTTAGATAATTACTCAAACGTTCGCTCCTTGAACCACTCGCTGTTGAACAAACAGACTGGAAAAATATGTTAGAACTACTACTTATAAGCGTATTTATTTAAATAAAAAACTCGGTTCGGGGCCTTTAAAGAGCTATTAGTTAGTTGAGTTTAAATAATAATATCTGATGTGTTGAACGGTGTATAGGTAATGTATTGATCAAAGTGATGTTGTTTTTAAAGATACACTAGAGTTTTGAGGTTATTTCAATGCGTAAAATATTCAAACGTCTTTGCTGCGTTTGAACGGATTATCCTGCGACATCGTAGCAAAGTTTCCAATCCAAGGTAAACCTTTGAAAGTCTCCGAGCCGAACTTCTTGCCGACATAAAAACAAAAGTGTCATTTACAAAGTCGTAAATTATATGAGGCGGGAAATGAAAACCAACATTAGATTATACGACTTTGTTTGTTCTTAGGAATATAGTTTTAAGATAAAAGATACTAGAGTTGAAAAACAACATTTATACACTTTTATATTCAGTTTTAAGTATCTTACTTTCATGTTTTATTTCGTTAAAATGAAATTAAAATTTAATAAACATAACCCATGTAATCATCTCCGGATTGGGGAGAAATGTATCGGGAATATATTCTTTAACAATAATATTTTATGTTCGAAGTATTAATTATATACTGTCTAATTTGTTTTGTTTAGAAAGGAACGTTTTCTGTTGTTTTAACAGAAGAGAGGATTCCTTTAATGCTTTGTCCTTCTACACATTCGTCTTCCACAATCTTATTTACTAGTTTCTTCTTATTAAAGGTATGGGATTGATCATAACTTCAAAAATAATAAAATCATACTGTTTATGATGTACATCAAGTTATATAATACACTAAAAGTTAAAAACAACCACTATGACGTATACAAATCACAAATATTATTACATAGAATCAAATTACCCATAATATTAAACGAATGTCTACTCTGGTCACCATATAATATAATCAAACTCAAAATGAACGCAATATAAATTTTCAATTGTCCAAAGTTGGTAACACTAATTTTTTTTAAATAAAAAATGTAAAAATAAAAGAAACGTCAAAATACCAAAACGTTAGTTGAGAAACTGCTGAAAATATATAAATAAAATTAGATTACATAATGGAATTGCAATAAAAACACTTAATCTCTAATTGCTGCATATGTTCAGCTGATTTTGGTTTTACTACACAATCGCTTTAAAAATGGATTTTGCCCTTAGGGCGATTGCCATACCATCATCCTGTCGATATATGTCGTTATTTAACCCCAAACAGTTAGATTGTATGGATAATTTAAGGAGATCCATTAAAATACGTCTGAAATGTTCGTCTTCGACAATGGCAGAGGTATGTGTCGAAACTAGTAAGACCCGGCAGCAGTAGAGGGGAAATTAACAGGACCATTTGAAGGTTGGTAAATAAATTTTAAA
>JAGFPH010004537.1:66699-76861 GCA_018207615.1 Philaenus spumarius | reverse complement strand
CTTGTTTTGTTTTTATAAAACTCTAAATTATGTTGCTCTAAAAACATTTGATTGCGGGTGTTATACTAAATCATTGCTGGGCTCCTTCATGTACTTAATTGTGTCCATGGCATACAGATTATGAACTGTAAGAACTTTCAGCTGAGTAAATAGATGCTTACAGGTTTTCGTCCATATTAGGCCAAGCATAATCCTTTTTTGAAATATACAACCTTTTTTAAAATATACAACTACAATGCAGTACTTAAGCTGAAATGGGCAAAAACGAAAACCAAAAAGAAAACAATATTATTTCTAAATCGAAAATACTTAAAAAAAAAAACACATTGTGTGTGCGTGAGACCACACGTTGCAAGTAATATAACTTCTATGACCGATTTAAAAATATTATATCATATTTTGAAATTGCATAATTATAATATAATAATTATAATATTATAATATAGTAGTATTATTGTAATTATAATATTATTATGTAATAATATTATAATTATAATAAATATGCGAAAAATAGTGATCATTATAATGTAAGCAGTATTTATTTAGTGACTAATGATTTTGAGTGAGGTATTAGTGTATGCAATCTACATAAAACTCTAAGAATAATTCAATATGTAAGGAATAATCTATATATTAAAAGAATTTATGAAAACTTACAGTCAGTTGTGGCAGTCAGTACGGCCATTCTATCCGGCCGATTTCCTTATTTATTTTTTTAATTGCAGGTAATCATTCACAGATATGTCATCAAGCATTACAAATCATGTATATTTCGCCTTACAAACTTTATAATCAAATGCAAATTTCTGCTGTGTATTCCTTATGGGGGGTTTTTTTGGTTCTTTGTC
Source organism: Philaenus spumarius (assembly GCA_018207615.1). NCBI lineage: Eukaryota > Metazoa > Arthropoda > Insecta > Hemiptera > Aphrophoridae > Philaenus > Philaenus spumarius. Next base: position 76,013 of record JAGFPH010004537.1, on the reverse strand, counting down.
CACTTTGCGTTCGTATACAGTCCACCCGATTGCTTTGAAATTTTGCATAGTAACACAGGTTAACCCTGGGAAGGTTTTAGGCCATTTACCGAAGTCCTAGGACATTAGGGCTACGTCCCAGTTTCCCTCAAAGTTTCAATGTTAATCTTATGGAAGAAAGATTTCTATTGATTTTATCAGGGGCACAAAAACAGCTGTTCGTATAAAAAACTTAGCAACACATCATGTTTGTTTACTTTCATTACCATAGCAACATTACTTAGACAATTTGAAGAGTATTACCTTTTTGAGGTTACATTGACAAATAAAAAACAAACACAAACAAAAATCAACGAAAAATGATAACTATATTTTAATTTAATTCAAACATTGGTTGTTACAAACCTATTATATATAAAACAGCTAATTTGGATCAAAAACTGAACATAATCATTCACAGATATGTCAAGTCTTATATATTATCATCCGTTCAGCCGCTATTCACCCGATAAGGAGCTCCGGTATACAATCCTTCAAATTTCCCATGTTAATCCCTTGGAGATAATGTTTAATGAGTTTGAGTCAGCTGCCAAATAAAACAGCTGATTTATGCTCGGTCACCTATGTACAAACAAGCCAAAGATTAACGAGATTCTTTATTGAATTTTCCACCTGCGAGCGAAGCGAAGCAGCCATCTGAGGCCGAAGGCCGAGCCGGGGTTGGGACGCGGAGCGTCCAGGGGCAGAGCCCCTAGTAATTATTATAATATAATATTATAATAACGTATTATTATATACTATGTATCGTCTATTCCCTCTCCACACGCTTACTTGTATATACATACTATTAGCTGACAGGACAATATTCGCTATTGCAATAATATGGTTACCTACAGCAAATGTTAAATCTTGAAAGTATTTGAGCTGATTCTACGCGTATTTTGAGACAGTGGTTTTTTTACCGCTTGCCTATGTGCTTTTACGCGATTTGTATTAGAAAAACGCATTCGTATTTTTCTCCTCGTTTTTTGGTATTTGTTCTGGATGCGACCGAACTGCATCAGATAATGATGTGCACTGTTCTGATAGGGTTGGAAGTTGAGAAATTTGGAGACCATCATCAGAAACCTTGGATTTTGAAGCTGACTGTATTTCCTCCACACTAATATCCATTGCGTTGTCAGGTAAAGAATGTGTGAGAGGAATGAGAACATCAAAGTGGCCTCTCGTCAGTTCCCCAGTAAACCTTAGCCTCCCTACTCCCTCAATCGGTTCGCCAAAACTCTCCCACAACAAATAACCTTCTCTATACACCTGAAATTCATAAAACATATTTTGGATGCTGTTTGAATTTCTCACGAGGTTCCAACATTTTCCGGTTTGCTCATGTCCGCGATATATTCTTTTTTTTAATAAATATCTCCTGTTACTTTTAAAGTATATGGTTTGAACCTGCGCCAATTCTTTGAAACATGACTAACAACTCTGGTCCTCACCTCAAACCCCCGTGAATTGTGTCATGTACAGTTAAAGTCGAAGAGTAGAATAAGTATTGGCCTAGAAGAAACTACTCTGTGAGGAATAGACACTCCATTAACGTCTATGACCTCCATTGTTGTAATATGAAGCTAAATTTTATATTTAAGTGAGTAATAGTAAGTTACGGTAAAATAAAACAATGTACAATATTACTTTGTCAAAATGGACAAAATGTAAATTTTTTTCTAAACTTACTTCAGTTAGGCAAAAATCAATCTTCTTTACAAAACTTAAAACGTACAAATATAATAATTATAATAATAACTATAATTATAACTATCCCTTACATTAAACAAATAAAAGAGCACTGTGGCGACAAAATCACACTGATTTAAATAAAAACCCTGAACCACAATTTAGTTGTTTAGTTATTGTTTTTGTTCCTTGTTTTGTGGTTCAGGGTTTTTATTTAAATCAGTGTGATCCTTTACATATTGAATTATTCTTCGAATTCTATGTAGAGTGCATACACTTATACCTCATTCAAAATCATTAGTCACTAAGTAAATACCCCGCACGGGGGGTGCAGACTAGCTGCACCTACTAAGAGGGGTTTGGCGTCCCTCGCGGTACCCGAGTCTAACAACGCCCAACACATTCAACACTTACAAAACATCCATCCAATCACATAAACACACACATTAAACAATACAACATTCCTATTCTCACCTTCTTTTAGGAATTTTGACTGTGCAGAGCCATTGCGCGTTGGGAGTGCTGAACCTGCCAGAGTCTTGACAACCTTTGGTTTGGTAAGGCTGATGTGAGCTTGCTCTGCCGAGACGTATGCGTGGTTTCTGTTCTGGGGCCAGCCACTTCGGTTCTTGGTCAGGAAGTGTTCGCGGTGTTGAAGAAAGTCGGATTCTTCCTCACAGTAGTTTCGGGTTCCAGACTGATGTCCATCCAGACTGGCAAAAGAGTGCTCGGGATTCTCACAGAAATGGGGGTTCGGAAGTGATCGCAATGTGATGTGATGGGCAAGCCCTTACCGAGTTCTTCCGATTCCGCCTAACACGATGCGCTGGACAAAAAAAAACACATGGTTAAAAAAACCGCCAAAGATTTAGGAACAAAGAGACATCATTCAGATTCATCTGATGAGTCTGTTAACAAAGAATTGTTTAAAAAGACAAAGGAGAGGGCTGCTCAACAACCATCTGAGTTTTTTCAAAAACAGCTCCCAAATTTTTAGTTTTTTCAAACGCGGAAAAAGATTCTGACCTATCAAAGGTATCACCCTTTGTAATCAACAAGGCAATTACTGGAACAGCGGGCCCTGTACTTTCCATTAGGAAATTACAGAATGGCACAATTTTAGTTGAAACTAACAGCGGGAAACACAGTTTGTTGCTGTTAAAGATGACTTCCTTCTATGACAAAGTCAATTTATCTGTAGAACCTCACAGATCCTTGAACTATTCAAAAGGTGTCATTACATGTAGAGATTTGATCCCCATTAGTTTGGAGGAAATAAAAAGCGAACTAGCTAGCCAGTCAGTTTTTGAAGTCACTCGCATAATGCGCAGTGAAAATGGTGAGAAAAAGCCACGGCTTCTTTAATTCTTACATTCGCCACACCCACACTGCCAGAGCATATATACGCTGGTTTTTACCGTCTTTCTGTCAGACCTTACGTCCCAAACCCTCGACGTTGTTTTAAGTGTCAAGGGTTTGGACATGTGAGTTCTACATGCACAAAGCAAGAAATATGCGGTCAATGCGGCAAAAAAGGTCATAATAGTGAGGGCTGCAATGATGACGCCAAGTGTCCCAACTGTGGTGGTGATCATCCTGCAAGGTCCTTTAACTGTGAAAAGTTTAAAGAAGAAAAAGCAGTCCTTACTATCATGGCTAAGGATAAAATATCTTTTAATGCCGCAAAAAAATTATATAAAACCTCTAGGCCTGCTCTAGAAGGTAAATAATTTGCTGCAGTGGTTTCAAACAAGAGCAACACTCCATGCGCAAACTGTGGAGAATTGGCTAAGACTGTCAAAATCTTAACTGACCAAGTCGCTCAGCTAGTCGCTCTATTCTCTAAAATGTCTCCTTCCGCTCCCGCTTCTGCTTTAGTTGATTCAAATTCCCTTCTTCCGTCCTCTAGTTTCTCGGTATCACAAGCAGAAATAGAACCATCTATCCCTGCTCTTGATCTGAGAACTGGAACTCGGGAAAAAACTATAATAAAAAAGAAAATTACCCCAATAACTGGGGTAAAACAATTTAAAAAAAAAATCTTATACTTGTCCATCTGTAGTAACTGGAAGAAGTTCTGGACCCGTTCCAGGGAAGAAACCTGTTGCTATGAAGAGTAAAAATACAAAAATTACAAAAAGTAGTAAAAAAGAAAATGAAAAAGGAGGTTCCCCTACAAATCCTCCTAAAAGTCCTTCTAAAATCCCTGATCCTTGCTCTTCTCCACCCTCAACATCTTCCAAGACGTCTGAGGGAAATATGGAAGTGGACAAGGACACACAACCTAAAAACCATCCTGTCAATACAGGACAGGAAAAGGAAAAGTTTACAAAGGGACCATGTCCCTTCTAATATTTATTTATTTAAATTAGTATATTATTATATTTCTCTGAGTATATAATATGTACTGTTAAAATATATTATCATCAATTATCTATCTCCACGATCCCAAATATGAATGTGGTTCAGTGGAATTTAAACGGTGTTAGGAGTCACATGGAAGATCTGAAAGTTCTTGTGCGAGACTCGTCGCCTCTATTCGTTTGTCTCCAGGAGACACATCTTCATAATACCCATTCTTTATACTTAAGAGGGTATTCTGTCTTAAGGTCGGATTTTGTTACAGAGGAGAGAGCAAGAGGTGGCGTAGCCATACTTGCTCAAAACTCTGTGGATGGTGTTCCCGTAAATCTGGATACACCATTACAAGCAGTAGCAATTCGAGTCACTGTTCCCATAAAACTAACAATATGCAGCCTATACCTGCCACGAAGCTATACCGTCCAATCAAACGACTTGATGGATTTAATATATCAATTACCTGCTCCGATTCTTTTGCTTGGCGATTTCAATGCACATCACTATTCGTTTGGATCCTCAACCTGCAACCCAAGGGGTATCCGCATAGAGAGGATACGATCCGATTTAGATTTATTTTTACTTAATGATAGATCGTTAACACAATTAGCAGCTTCTACAGGAGGTTGGACGGTCGTAGACTTGTCATTTTGTAGTCCTTCGATAGCTACAAGATTTGAGTGGACAGTGATGTCAGATTTGTATGGCAGCGACCATGTCCCTATAAAAATCTCTTTCAACGACTCCTCTTTTGTGAACAACCGAACACCTCGATGAATGATAAATAAAGCTTTCTGGAATGATTTTACAAATCAATTTGCATTGGCATAAAATAATCAACATATTTCTATAAATGAAAAATTTGATACATTTACAGATTCCATTATTTCAGCGGCAGAAAATACTATACCAAAATCTTCACCACGACCAAAACGTCCACCAGTTCCTTGGTGGAATGACAAATGTAAAGAAGCTCTGCGCTTACGAAGAAAAGCGTTTAAAACCTTTAATCGGATACCGACAGGAGAAAATCTATAAAATTATAAAATCTTGCGTGCCAAAGCTCGCAGAGTATTCAGGCAGAGCAGGAAAGATTCTTGGACCCATTATATCAATACAATAACCAGAACGACTCCCACATCAACAGTTTGGAAGAAGCTTCGTTCTGTGTGTGGCCATGTTCCCTCTGCTCCTTTGATGGGACTGATGCAGCAGGATGGGATATTGACTACAGACAGCCATAAAATTGTAAGCATTTTGGGCTCATCCTTTTCTAGGTTCTCTTCAACAGCCGTGTATTATGATGCTTTTCGCACTTATAAAGCTGCTCAAGAGGCCATGCCATTCACTATCGGCATATCACAGGATTCTCCGTTGAATGACCCATTTACAATGGATGAATTGGAATCTGCCTTATTGTCGGCTACGGATTCAGCTCCCGGACCCGATAGTATCGTATATTCTATGAATAAACACCTTCCAGAGTCGGGTAGATCAGCTCTTCTCCAAATATACAATCGTATATGGGATGAGCATATCTTTCCTGATTCTTGGTTGGAGGCCATAGTAATTCCTTTATTAAAACCAGGGAAAGACAAAACTGATCCAAGTAGCTATCGTCCTATCTCTCTCACCAGCGTTCTATGTAAACAGGTGGAGAAGATGGTCAATCGGCGACTTGTATGGTACCTTGAAAGTAACCAACTGATCTGTAAAGAACAGTGTGGTTTCCGACAGGGAAGATCATCTATCGATCAGCTGGTTTTGTTAGAGTCGGCCATTCAAAATGCCTTCCTTCTTCGACAGACACTTGTTGCAGTGTTTTTCGATCTTGAAAAGGCATATGATACGGCTTGGAGAATAGGAATTCTAAATGTATTACAATCTTGGGGTATTCAAGGGAGAATCTTTGCATTTATTAAAAACTTTCTGTCCAATTGATATTTTAGGGTGCGTCTTGGATCCACCTTATCAGATCGATTTTATTTAGAGAATGGTGTCCCTCAAGGCAGCGTACTTAGCGTCACATTATTTGCAGTTGCTATTAATAGCATCACTGCTAATGTCCGATTACCTGTCCACTGTTCTCTTTTTGTTGATGATTTTGCCATTTACGTTGCAACCAGAAACACAGAAACCGCAGAAAGAACATTGCAATTAACAATCAACAAATTACAAACATGGTCCAATCAGACAGGATTTAAGTTTTCCGCTGCTAAAACTAGATGCATTGCTTTTACTCGTCGCAGACTGCATTTTAGTCCCACTTTGTACCTAAACAGAACTCTACTTCACTCTGCTAACACAGTCACATTTCTAGGTCTTATTTTAGATCATAGACTCTCTTGGAACCCGCATGTGACAAATTTAAAATCACGCTGCATCAAGATCTTAGATATGTTACGGGTTTTAAGCGGTTCTCATTGGGGAGCCGATAGAACCTGCATGCTGCGTTTTTACCGAGCTCTTATTCGATCACGAATTGACCATAGGTCCATAGTCTATTCGTCAGCTAGGTTATCGGTTCTTAAAAAGATTGATTCCGTTCATAACACTGCTCTCCGTCTAGCATCCGGAGCTTTTCGTTCTAGTCCTAATAGTAGTCTGCTTGTTGAAACGGGTGAGCCATCGCTCACGCGACGAAGACAACGGCTACAATTGTCATATATGTGTAATATGCGCTCCAAGCCTTTACACCCTTCATATGATATTATATTCAACAATCCATTATTTACACAATACGAATTTCGCAAACAATCTACTGCTCCCTATGGGATCAGAACTATCCGCATCCTCAATAATCTAGGTTTAACACTACCTCCAATATATGAAAATACACCATGTTTTGTCGCTCCATGGTTAATTAAAAAGCCTCATGTTGATCTTTCACTCTCTAGATATCTAAAAAAAACTACACCCGATGTTGTTTACTGTCAGGAATTTATATCCATATGTAAACTCTACCCATCAAGTCAGATCATTTTCACCGATGGTTCTAAACTGGACAATGGAGTCGGATGTGCATTTGTTCTGTCAGGAAACAGCTTCACTTATGGATTACCATCTTGCTCTTCTGTATATACAGCAGAACTTTTTGCAATACTCAAGGCACTCAATATTGTACTGGCAACACCGGTGCACTTTCTTATATGTTCAGATTCAAGAAGTGCACTTGAATCCATTCAAGATATGTACTCTCCTAACCCTTTGGTCAAAGATATTCTGTGCTCCATGCACAGACTTTGGCTACGGAGCGTGGGAGTGTCGTATTGCTGGGTTCCGGGTCACGCCGGTATACATGGAAACACTAAAGCAGACCTAGCTGCTAAGGAAGCCACTTCCTTACAGCCTAGCGTGAGTAGAGTAATGTCGTCCGACTTTATGTCCTCTGTAAAACAAGCCCTGTTTAGACAGTGGGAAGAAGAGTGGGTAGCAGTACAAGGAAATAAACTCCGGCAAATTAAAGATACCGTTCGGCCATGGATATCCTCAAACCGCCAAAGCCGTCGAGAGGAAGTGGTGGTTTCTCGCCTACGCATTGGCCATTCTGGGTTAACCCACGGATTTCTAATGCGTCGGGGGGATCCGCCGCTTTGTCCTTACTGCTTAAACCTTCTTTCAATTAAACATCTACTTCTAGATTGTGAAAAGCTGAAACATGTTCGGAAGAGGTTTTGTCTACCAAATTGCATTCAGAGGATGCTGGGTGATGACCCCCCAAACCATTAATATGGTGTTAGCATTCCTTCATCGGTTGAATGTAATTGGAAACATTTGAAACAACATACATTTAAGTAACTTAAATACCATTTTTAGATTGTTATGTTAATTAGAGTTTTATTCATTGTTATGTTACAGGGCCCTTTACAACCCTGTGACAAGTTGTTAGTGTATAATTATTGTTGTTATCGTTGTTTTTTTTTATTGTGTATCGTCTGTAGTGTGTGTAAATTAAAAGTTTAATTTTATACCGGTGTGTGATTGTATGAGCATTATATGAATGTTCTTCGTTATCCAGGCGATGATAACCACCCAGGTTTTTCGCCTTTAAACCCCCCCAAAAAAAAACTAAGTAAATAATGCTTACATTATAATGGTCACTGTTTTTCGCATACATATTATAATATAATATTATTATAATATATTAATATTATCTATGTATCGTCTATTCCCTACCAATAGAAGTTATCACTTCAAAAAAAAAAAAAAAAAAAAAAAAACGCCAAGAACTGAAGGAACTAAGCAGCCTCCAGGGTCTGCCCGTTTTAAAGCTGTATATTCTGCAAATTTGAGGTAAAACAAAAATATTTCAAGGTACCAAGCGTAACAGAATAGACAAGAAAGCGCTCAGTAAATCTGTCAAGTTCTTGATTTTAAAATTAATTATACTAAGTTATTTTAAGTGAAAGTTAGCCAAAAATGTACACAAATAGTTAAACTTTAATGGGATACATCAAACATACTGTAGTTACCATGAATTGTTTAATTTTAAGGATATCAGAAATCTGTTTCATGGGTCGCTAATTAAAATTGACATTGGTTTTAATAAATATTTTAAATATTACCTGTTACTGATCCGTCGTGTGACTTAATTGGTACTTACGTAATTATTACTTACGACGCGTTTCGAGATCGCAATCCCACTGTCAAGTTAATAAATTGTGTACATAAAAACACTAAACAACATTAAGACAAAAAATACACAACACTTAAGACAATTAATAAAAATATATTTATTCGCCGTGCAATTGTCGGTGTAGCCTACATCTTCGCGTGTTCCATGGTACACTGCCTAATATCAGTACGTAGCTAGAGAACCGGTTTTGTGATAGCCAAGAGCTGTGTCATACTAAGGTCACTAGATAGTAAAGGTTGCCTCATTCGGGAAATATCAAAAAAGTTTAGTGGGGATGTGACGTAGTTGTAGTAAAACTACATACATCTCCCATGGCAGCGGCGTTTTTTTACTACAAAGACGTCACTGGACAGGGTTCGAGTTTGTTTACATCACTATGAGGCAACCTTTTTTATCTAGTGACCTAGGTGTCATACAAGTCATTACTCTTAAATGACAGCTGGTCGTTTAGTATATTGTAAGGATTTTAATAATATAACAATTTGGTTTTAATTATTTAAATATGAATAACTATGATATACATACAAACTTTAATACAATTTATTTTTTTTAAATGTCTATGTAAATCGGTAGCAAAAATATTTAAAAAATCTCTAAATTCGTATTT
>JAGFPH010004537.1:31055-56098 GCA_018207615.1 Philaenus spumarius | reverse complement strand
ATTTGTTATTGAAATTATCTGAATTAAAGGGAAACCAATAAATTATACATATAAATGTAATAACAAACCTTACCTAATATACTTACAATCTAAACCTAAACTTACAATACATTATATACAAACAGTATTTTTGCTCACACATTTACTAAAATTATATTGCAACATCCATTGTATTTAATATATCCATGCGAAGCGGTTAAAAAACCTGCGTCTGACCACTGAAGCAGCGTGCAAGCGCTCTCTTTGACGACGTCTCAAGAGCAAGCGATAAATTTAAACAAGTAATTATCCACATCATATTAAAGCTAAAGATACATACTAAAAGTTTTATTTGAAACATTTTTGTGTATTTTAAATAATTAAAAAAATATAGTTAATAAAGTAAATTTATATACCTTGAGAAATCATTTTTTTGGTGTTTGTTGTTTAATAGGTCCTTTAATATTAACTTTATCGAAAAATTTATAAGAATAAAATATGTTCAATATGGATCAAGGAACATGTACAAAAAATTAGTTCGCTACGATGAGTATTAACGAACTTGTAAGCAATCTTGTGAAGCTCTGCATTTGTAAACTTCAAGGGGGGGGGGGGGGGGAGGGGGAAGCACAAGGGGGAGAGGCGGGGACTTTTGTGAAAATACATGTCTCATAAGGGTCTATCACATATAAAAAATTCAGCTTTCCCCTAATTTGTTGTGACAAAAAACCTTTATTGACTGGGCTCTATGTTGCAATGTTAAATTTAAAGTAATTTAATTGATAAAACGTTTGATACTTTGAAACCCGCAGAATAATATTACTGTACATTCAGGTTGTTTAGTTTAGCAATAGAGTTCAGCACTAGGTCGTGTCGCTGAGGTTAGATCATTGTATTGGGCTACTGCGATACCCGGCGACTAGCAGTGTATATAAGGACTGTATCCTAAAGCCCCGGTTTCTAAGACCACGTCGAGCGTCCGGCGCGATTGTTGAACGTGATGACCACGTCAACGCTAGAACAGAGTGAATGCAAGAGCATTGGCGTGGTTTCTTAAACCACGTCCGGCTGCCGACGTCACGTCAGCTTTTCGAAGGTCCGGCGTGATATCTCAGCGTGGTACGCTCTGGATAGGTCTCAGTCTATTCCGGCGTGGTTTCACGGCGTGGTTTCACTGCGCAATATACTGCTTTTAATTTCTTTAAGCAACTTGTTTTTGTAATTGCTGTGCAATATTTAGCTGTATTAACTTTTTATTGTGTATTACTAAGCATTATGGAGTCTAAGGTTTTCACGAGTGAATTGGATGATAAGTTGATAGATCTGGTTCAAAATAATCCAGTTCTCTACGATTTTTCCTAAAAAAAACTAAAAAGATGCCATGGGAAAAAACAATATTTGGAAACAAATTTCCGAGGAACTTGGGAGAGAAAGTCTGTTTTTATTTGTATTGTTTAAACTGTGAACTAACAAAAATCAAATATTAAGCCTTACCTAAAAACCAAAGATGAAACATCGTGATGCACAGCAATGGTACGCAATGGTACATACTACATGGTGCAGCCAAAGGGAAACATAATTTTTCATTTTTTCTTGTGTAGAACAAATTAAAAGTTTTTACTTTATTATTAAATGAGATACTTCAAAAATAAATTACATACATTTTTAAAGGAAGTTTACAGATTTTAAATTAAAAATTTTTTTTACATCTTCGTTAAAAAAAAGTTTATAGCTTTGGGATGCCATATTTGTTAAAGATATTAAAAACATTTCCTTAACTATGTAAAAGGTCAACGGGAAGTCTGAAAATCTTCAGTATCCCTTCACAAAACAAACTATTCTAATGGTACCATTTTTAAAGTTTTCCTTGTAGCTATTTCTCAATTGTTGTAAAAGAAAAAAACGTTCAATTACTACTCGATGTTGGTATCTTTGAAAAGCACATTATTTTAATGATAAATGTAATAGACTCAAACAAAAATTATACAGTGATGCAAAATTAATTTAATGATAAGAACTTACGCTTGCAATACAAAGGGTTCAATTTAGCAAAAATAATTATTGTTAAAGGTTTGATAAAAATGTTTGTCTGATCACTTTCGAAAAAGAAAAATTGTTTGATCACGTACTTGACGATTTAGTCACTTTTATGAATGGCATTCAGCTGCCAATTCACAGAAATCTTTTCACTGCAAAAGAAGTCTTTAAACTTTTCTCGTACGTAGTAAGCCAAACGTGTTCCTTTTCTTTCTGTTGTTAGCTCTCTTATAGGTATCAAATTTTCTGTAGGTAGAGGAAGTTTATCTTCGTCTTGGTTGGAGCAACGAATTTTTGCCACTCTAAATAAATTATGGAAAACATCCGCAGCTAGAATCAGGTTGTCAACAGTTTCAGGAGTGATAACAATTTGTGTAAAAAATACTGTAAAGTACTGGGATAGGATCCTAAATACATTTTCACTGTACCGCCATGCTCGACAATGTCTGTAGATGAATACAAACCATACACCTTAATCTAAAAATTACATATTTTTCAGAGGCAAGTTCCAAGCTATAAACAGAACTAAGTTTTACTATGAGTGTAGGCCTATGTGCGTTTAAACACTTTTTCTAATGGAATTGAGCTGCCAATCCACTGAACAATTTTCATTGCAAAAGACGTCTTTAAACTTGTCTCTTACACTATAACTGAGTTGCTTTCCTGCCAGTTGTAGCAACATCCATGATTCTGACACTTGCAACTAATCTGAGGTCTAGTTGCTTTCACAGAGCAAGAAATAGATTCGCGCCGTCAAATTCGAGCTTTTTACAAACCAGTATCGCGTTGAATCACGGCGTGATGTAAGTAACGCCGGCTTCACCGACTTGCCGCTCTTGAACATCACGGCGTAGTTATCACGGCGTGGTTATCGCAGCGTGGTCTTGCAAACCGAGGCTTAAAAGAGACGGGTGCTTGCGTAGCAGACCTAAACTCCATTCTATCAGCCGTCGCTCTAATTCGTCAGGCGCCAAAGCTGGTGGAATGGAGTATAGGCATTGAAGAAACAACACTATTTGTTTCTTCAATGGTATAGGTCAGTCATATAATGACTGTGTTCAGTTTAGTTGATAGCATGGACAGGTTTTGTCCTTGCTATTTAAACGGAGATCTTACGCTAGTAGCCCGCATGAAAACATCAACCTCATAAAACACATTTCTAGTTATTAGGAATATGTTTCCCTTGATATTGTATTTTTATTTATATTTATATCTTCAAGAAAATAGTTTTGTTTACATCTATTTTGATGGAAGAGCTGTTTTTTAGGAAAGTAAATGACTGAATATTGTACAGCAATAAATTTTGTAATATAAAAACTTTAGGAAAAATCTTTAAATTCAAAATTTGTTATAAAAATGAATTACGGATTGATAAATATAAGCACTTTAGTTTGCAGTAAACATCAGAGCATTATTGGTGCTGTACTATATATCATGACATAAATTCTCATGTATAGTACTGTAGTAATTATTTGAAGAGTATATTATTTTATTTGGGAGAATATATTGTTATATTTGCTTTCGGAAAACAATTTTAACAATTTATTAGAATTGAAATAACACAGCAATACATCAATACACGTTAGAATGAAACTAATGTAATGTTAGTTTTTTGTAGTTTAAACTTCATAAAGGGGTTTACTTAAACATGAGGTACGTCACTGAAATGAAGCAATTTGGATTTTGAATTAAATACTGAAACATACATAGTACGGTGAAAGTAGACCCAAACCTCAACATCCAAAGTAAAAGTTTCCCTTCAACTCCAAATTGTTCTATACAGCCCACATATTGTTTGGTAAAAAGTTACACCATTTTGAGCGTCGGGTTTGGGGGGAGGGGGGAAAGTTGTAAATTAATAGTTTTTATCAGTTTTTCTTAAATATTTCGAAAACTATGTGGTTTAGCGCAAAAAGTGCCATATACAAAAATAATTTACATTAAATCGCGAACAAAATTGGCCCTGTGCAAAATCTTGCTAAAGTGAACGGTTCTAGAGTTACGGATGGTGTAAAAGTAGCAATTTTTCGTATTTTTTAGGCTTTTTGAAAAAATGTAGGCTATTTATAACTTTTATGTAAACAGAAATAACTACAGAATTTTATTAAAAAGTAATATTGTACAATCGTATTTTAGTCCAAAAGAGGCTAAAAGGCACCATAGAGGGTTAGAAGCCCACAGATGGGGTCATTACCCCCGCCCCTCCCTTCACACACTCTCTCTATACTCTCTTTCCCTCAGTCGTATTACTTTTAAATACAAGTTCCACTGATGTAAATATTATTGAAGCAGTATATCGTCGTTATCTAGTCAAATTAAGCCGTTAAACCAATTTCAGGATTAAACCATATTACGTGTGTGCTGTGCAGTACAAGATAGAGAGTGTGAGGCGGCGTATAATCGCTTAATTGCTTTAGGTTTGTAAAACATTTGAGCCGGGATTTGTAGGTTGAATATTTATATCAGTAGCTCTTACATATAGGTTATAGTTAATAATCATATTACTTTAAATGAGCAATTCTTGTATCTATCTAGGTATGTATCTTTGTATCTGTCGCTGATCTCGAAAACGGCTCTAACGATTTTGATGAAAATTTGGATACAGGGGTTATTTGATATCAGGAATTGAATCAAAAACATTCATAAAGTCTGAAAATGCGCATAAAATTTAAAATCTGAACTTATTTTTATACCACCTTTCAAGTCACTTAGAAGGCGAATAGTTACAGCTTATTTTTTAAACATACTTCAAAGTCACTAAATATTCGAATAAATGCATTATAGATACAATCCAATTGTTACAAATACTGAGCGATGTTCGTTCACCCAGGTACAAACGAGCCAAAGATTAGCGATAGCCTTTAGAGAGTTTTCCAACTGCGAGCGAAGCGAAGCAGCTATCTGAAGCCGCAGGGCACATACATTGGGCAGAGCCCCTAATGCATATTAATATTAGATTGGCATTATATTAAATGTGAGAAAATGTTTATTAAATTAAAACATTTCTTTTAGGAATTTAGATAGATATAGTGTTTGTTTTATTTGAAAATATTGTTTGCATTTCTTAGCACTCTTAACAATGTTTATTTTCTTGTGGTTATAAAGATTTTATAATCATAATATTATGGTTAAACCAAATTACTGGTGAAAAATAAAATGTCTACATTGCAGGACTTTGTTTTGTGAAGCATTACTTCGAAGAATTTTATATTTGACAACACATCCTGCCTAACAACTATACAATAATTGAAATATCAGTTTTTAACGCAAGTTTAGTAATTTATCTAGCACTCCATCTACAAATGTCTTTCATAATTAAAACCTATCAGACAGTAAGTTTTATGATATTTCAATAGCTTCAATGTTATTATACTCCTCTTCAAAATGCATCTTAAATAGTACAATGTGAAAACTACAAGTGTTGAGGTTATTTTCAGTTTGTTATTTTGCTATAACCAAATGCTCCTAAAAACAGCTGATTGTATTACGGGCTAGTAACGTAGCGTCACTATTAGCATGTAATGAAATCAGCTTCTGGTCACTTCTGTAATCAGCTGTTTAAAGTTGTTAGTATAGATGTAAATGTAATTTTCACCCTATTACTAACTATTTATTTTCCTATGACACTATGCAAGCAAGCTAGGTGTGGGTAAAGTTTGTTTGCCTGAGGATTTAATTAAAATAACATGGTTTCTATTGTGAGGACTTCAAAGAGAATGAGTTCAAGGCAGGTAAAGCTTTAGTTATGAAAGCATACAAACACTGTGTAGGGAAATTAATTTAGGAATAATTTGGTGTAAGTATAATTTCGGGTAAATTTTATTTAAGGCATCCTTACTTATGATGAAATGGAGCGGGAATAATATCAATCTTGATCAGAGGCATAATACAAGCTAAAATATAATAACTAATTTATTTATTTATTCTGATTTAGAAATCAATAGTACCTCATCAATTCAGTTATATACGTAAAGATTTTAAGAATACAGTGCAATCAACTCTTATAAAAGTGATTGTACGTACGTGAGTAAAAATAACTTTAGCGCAAGCGCAAGGTTGTATTGTTTGATTTATTCATTAACATATAACAGCTGTTTTTTTATCAGGTGTACTAAAATATAAGAACTAATCATTACAGTGTATAGTTTATTATAATTTTAGTGAGAATTTTGTTTAAGTTGAAAATTAAAGTTTTCACTCACCGTGGGGTCGTAATAACAATATTTAAAGAGAAAAAAAGAGGGCATATGATAATGTATTATGCTGGATTTTTAAATGTCTATATAATTATATATATAAGCCAAATCCACTGACTCACTGTTCACGATTTCTCAAAACCTACTGTACGGCTTGGAACGAAATTTGTTATGTAGCTTCCTCTGGGGCTCACTAAGAAAGGTTTTCAAAAAATTCGAAATTTTAGAGGGGTTTGGGGGGGGGGAGAGTAAAAGTGACTAAATTTCGATTTCTTCAAAACTACCAAATTAATTGGAATGGAATTTGGTATGTAGCTTCCTTCTAGGTCCATAGGTGCTCGATAAGAAAGGGTTTAAAAAATTCGAAATTTTAGGGGGTGTTGGAATGTCAAAGTAACTAAATCACGATTTCTCCAAAATTACCGCATGGATTGGAATGAAATTTATGCAGCTTCTTCTAGGGCCCTATGTGCTCGCTAAAAAGGTTTTAAAAACATTGGAAATTTTAGGGGGTTTGGGGGTCAAAGTTACTGAAAATCCCCATAAGAAATACATAGTATAATATATTTATTGATATTTTTTGTTGTTGTTAATATACATTTAATTTTTATTTGTCTACCCGTGCAAAGCCGGTATGGACCAGCAAGTATAGTTATATAAGTAAAGTTTAAAAAAATAATAGTTAGTGCATGTAATAGTTAGTTGCTTCGAATTCTATAGAATCCTATTAAAATGGCGTTGTTGTAATCAAAATGTATAAATAATATAATTTTCGAAATAAAGTAGATCAATTTCTTGTTAATACAATTATTCAGAGGATAGATATCAAAAGTAATTAAAATCCTCTCAAATTACAAACACAATCAACAAAAGTTGTGGGAATCGTAGTCAAAACAGTTTGTTGGCTCAATCCCTGAATACAAGGCGTATTAAATTACGGGTTTATCTTCTCAGTAATGATCATAGACACCATAGAAATAAAATAAGTGGAAATCTGAGGTGTTATTCTCTTAATGGTGCTAAAACTAGGAAAAAATCCTCCCGATGTCAGCTGTTTCAGATAGGTTGCTAAAATATTGCTAGCCCTAAATGAAGTTAGAAATAGGGTTCTAACTTAAACCGAAACCCATAAAAAGTGCCCTTATAAATATAGCACTTTTAAATAAAATTACAACTATTTTTTTCATAAAAAAAACCGTAGGAAAATTGGGCCTGCATATCTCCAGACATAGGTATCCATAGGGTTCTTATGAATTTTATCTAGCAGTATACAACGCAAACACTATTTTTGTCATTAATTTGTGGCATAAGGATAAACAGAAAAATCAGTGGCAAGAGAAGTGTCTCAAAAACTTTTCAGAAACTTCAGCAGTACGAGTACTAGCGACAAAAAGCTGGTAGTAATGCAATGGAAACATGTTACAAATATTTCAGATCCTACAGAATAAATTGCCCGATAAAGGCATAAACATAAGTAACAATTAAAACTGCAATATTCGTACAAACTTTCATTCATAAGTAAATTGTCAATAAATGAATTAAGTTTAAAATGTGGAATTAAAACCTTTATTGTTTGTAAATGTTTGGTTAAAAGCTATACTTTTTTGGGGCAGTTACATAATGTTGATAAATTGCATTTAAATGTTAAATTTACAGTGTGTGAAAAGTATCGTTCATAACTAGTGCCTAAAGTGTTATTCCGGTGCTTGATCGAATTTCCTTGAAAACACTATCGCGTACCTTAAAAGCCCACTTTTGGTACTAGTGATGAAATATACTATTCCCATTCTGCAGTGAGATTTCTACTTTTATATTTTGGTTTAATAGTTAATAATATATGAAATTAATAAATACACAATCTCCATCTAGCTGATGCATTGATGAGGCAATAATTTCTGTTAGTCGATAGAGCACAAATGTGTTGGAATAAAGTGTAATCCATAAAGTAATATTTTTAAAGGTTTTTGCAGAATATAAAAGTTTATACTTCAACACGGACGTGAAGGGGTTTACGACATAGTTTATAGGTTTATCTCTTGACAAGCGCCTCATTCCCAAGGCTTTATTCTGCTCTAGATCCAAAGGTCTGAACGTATTTGACCTATTCAACCAATATTTTATTATTGCTTATTGTAGAAGCCACTAAATGCAGTATATACAATTTATTTTAATGCCTCTTATAAAATATAATTTCCATAACGCTTTAATAAAGTTTATACTAGAGTGCTTACGTCAAGCAGTCTTGTAGTTTGTATTTATTATTCCATGACAGCTGTTTCGGTATTACATAATACCATCATCACATGACAAAACACTCACATTCAAACATTAGGATTACGTGGCCACGTTGTATACATGCAGTAGTCGACTATTCACAGATACTTTGACAGGCTAAAACAAACAAGTTTTGACATTAGAGTATCATGTAGGCAGTTGGATGCAAAGTTTAGTTCAACAAACTATCCCGAATTTGTTTTGAAGTGTTGGTAAATAAAATTAGTGATTTCCAAACTAATCCTGGATATAACTTGGCTTAATATACATCAATGAAACCTTCACCATTCTAAAAACAACCTTAGACTATATCAAATATCAAACTTAACAAGAAAGCAATATCTGAATTATTAGACATACTACAACTATGTCTCCAACGAAATTACTTTTATTTTAATAACAAGATCTATTTATAAAATAATTGTCTGGCAATGGGATCACCTATGTCAGGGATACTAACAGAAATATTTCTTCAAGAAATAGAAACCCAAAACATAATGAATACCAACAACAAATTTATAAGCAAATAATATACTTCGATGAGATAATCTGTGTGTTCAACGGCACCAGAACACAACCGACTAATTTCAATAAACACTTAAACAATATCTATCCATTACTTGCATTTACCTCTGAATTAGAAAACAATAAACAATTAGATATCACCATCGCCAAAATATTCGCGAACCATACCATCCACAATCCGATAAAGTGACCGCTTTTTACAATTATAAACACAGAGCACTCTCAATACCAATATATATTGCTGCGGATCTCAATAATGAACATAAAATGGCAATAGTTAATGGTTACAAAGCTATCATTGTGGATAATTGTATTCGGAAACTTAAATAGGAAACCATAAGAAAACAAATACCCTTGCATATAGAACAAAATTCATCTCACACCAAAACTTGTTTCCCTCAAATATAGCAGCAACCTTGACCATTCTACTCGTAACCTTTTTAGAGAAATAGAGAAATGGGATTTTAAATAGTAGACCGAACCTCTTTGAGCCTCAACCACATCTTTGTCTCTAACATCAATCTCACTTACATCGATCCCCACACAAAATGTGGTATATATACACTGTGACGATTTTAATAGATTTGGTCAAATTGGAAGGAGCTTTTAAACCATATTCAAGGGGCATTTGACTTATAATAACTAATAAAAAATAACAGGAATTACACAAAATCTATAAATCATTCACTAAAAAGAGTTTCAACTACAAAGTCGCCATCTTCAGTGATGCACGGGCTACAATAATCAAACTATAACTGCTAAAGTGATTATTGTAGGTCGTGCATCTCTGAAGATGAAGATGACGAAGTTGAAACCCGCAGAGTTGGTAAACGTAGATTATTGTGAGATGTTGTGTTCAAGTTTTACTCTATCAATGAATGTTACAAG
The DNA here is from genome assembly GCA_018207615.1 of Philaenus spumarius. Taxonomy (NCBI): domain Eukaryota; kingdom Metazoa; phylum Arthropoda; class Insecta; order Hemiptera; family Aphrophoridae; genus Philaenus; species Philaenus spumarius. The sequence goes on along the minus strand of JAGFPH010004537.1, from coordinate 46,199 downwards.
TTTACAAACTACAGAACATCATTAAGCATTAAATCCATTTTATCTCAGAAAGATTTGCCGAAGGTATAAAATACTGCCAAACAAATTGTCGAAATACAAGACTGTATTGGCCGAAGGTCTATTTTCAAGCAATTTGTACAGGAGGGATTGAGCCCGACGGGAATATACGTGAAGCTTTCCTAACAAGCTTTGCACTGCCTTGTTATATTTTACGATCTGATCTATAATGGAAGTGTTGTACAAGTCCTTAAGCTTTCAAGGTTTACCGCGTAGAGTATATAATTTTATGCTTTTGTAATTAATCATTAGAAATTCTACACTTTTATAATCAGTACTTATAGTAAATTTGTTGAAGGGAACTGGTCTACAACTGTGTCCCTGAATTTATAAAGACAACATATTTGAATATGAATGCACTCTCATTCAACTCATATAAAAGAGAGTAAAACCTATCGTATATTATAATTTTTGGTTATGTTTACAACTACAATCAATAATATAATGTTTTGAGAAGTTGATTTTTTGTATATGAGTTATAGAACTAATTTAGGATATAATACGTTATAAGGTTTATTTTGAGGCTATAAAATGAATATAAATGTAATCCTTTATCATGCATATATTAATTTATAGACTACAAATTTAAAAGAAGAGATACCCATTCGTTTAACTTCGGAAATATTAGTACATCTTCATACAACATATAAATATATTCAATTATTAATTTCTTCATTATAATATTAATAACTTATAAATCATTTGATATATAAATATAAAATAAAAAGCTATTAAAACATAATATAATAATGTATATAAATAAACAATTTTAACAAATAGGCCTACACAGTTTTATAAAATCATATCTAAATAATCCTTATAATTGTACACATTTATCGAGTTAAAAGTCCCCCTCAGCATAGTTAGGCATGTCTACATACAGTATGTCGTTTTTAATTAGTATTTGTGTAAATAATATTTTCTGACGTGTATCTAATTAATCTGCCTATACTTTTTCACGGGGGCTTACTAGTCATAAATTAATTGGAATACATATGCCTGTTTATTTTAAATTAGACTGTCTGTTAATGCTGCAGTATCCTTATGATGTCTTTGTTAGCTAACTGTTTTTCTCAAACAGAACTAGTTGCATATTTAACCATGGTAACGTAGATAAATCGATTTCTTCCTTGTAGCTTAAAATTCAACTCCTTCATACGAGAGAAGATCTGTGCAAAGTAAATTTTACATAAAGTATTTAAAAAATTTCACAGCGTTTCCAACACCTCTTTTCCCACATGAATGAAACAATGTCCTCTATTTACTCCCAACCTCGCTGGAAAGCACGTGATGCACTAAGTCACCTAATTTTGGTGCAAGTAGAACAGGCTACATCAGTGTATTCAGAACAGCATTTAGTCAAGATACTCTTGAAATCTTATATTATATACGATTTCAATAATTACATCAAACTGGTTAAATATACCAACAAATTCATTGTAAGGTGAGTTTTAGCCTCCGGAATAGTGTGTATTAATAATAAGTATTAATACGTACTTTTTTATTGGAAAAGCGTCACTTCCTATACCTTATTTGGTGATCTTTCTTGGACTACTAGTTTCGATCTCTTAATCAGATCATTTTCAAATTCTTTTTGTTATATTCTCAGTTCATTTTTACTGAGGGTATAACAAAAAGAATTTGAAAATGATCTGATTAAGAGATCGAAACTAGTAACCCAAGAAAGATCACCAAATAAGGTATAGGAAGTGACGTTTTTCCAATAAAAAGGTACGTATTGATACTTATTATTAATACCAACAAAACCAGATTTTCAACTTCGTATTTACATTCGCCCCATCAATCGCAATATTGCATAAATGAATAGGCCTACTTCTTGACATTTTTGAAAAATATGAGATCCGTTTGACGCCTCCTTTAAGGATCACAAATATCATCAGGATTGCTTTCTCATGGTAAATAATAATGAAGTTAAGTTGTCATTCAGTACTATGTTACGGCATTACATCAGCCAGCCTTGGGGCCAGATCTGTCCCGTACTGTGCCCATCGCTGAACTAAAGTATTTGCTATTTTTGTTAAGTGCGCGCACGTGTGTAGTAGTGGTTAATTATTCATATTCTAAACTTAAGCACAACGTTATACCTAAAATATAGTCTTAGTTGAATTATTTAGCTCACAATTTTATTGCGGTGTTTTTTAAACAACCAAAATTTTATTTTATATATTTTATTTTCGTGTTACTGTTACAGATCCACGTTTGTATGATTATTGTGATGTTATGAAATTAGTTTTCGTATGAATTGAACAAGGAATATATAAAAATCCACGCCATTTAACGTAACGACCATCATCAATAAACAAAAGGGCAAAAACGGTAACGCGGCACAGATGCTGAACGCTTGCTACGCGCCATTAATCTATAGGCTGTCATTCTGTGAATAAATCAAATCATTTCAATATAAATCAATGCGACAAAAAAACAGATTCAACATATCGCATGCGGACTTCTTTTATATAGAAATATTACTCTATTACGGACAGTGGTGATTTTGTGTACAATTGTGGAACATTAAATATCTTTAACAAATGTGCAATTTATATTTATGTAAACATTTTTATTATTTTTAAAAACTAGTGGACCCGGCAATGCTACGCTATTGTTTGATTTAATTTTAATGGTTGCTATCCCATTTCACCCCTTTCACTTAAGTAATTCAATTAAGTGCAAATGTTTTTTTATATCAATTAGAAATGATATTAAATACTTTTAGTTTTAATTTACTTTTATTGTTTAGGGGAGGGGTAACTATCCCATTTAAATATGTTTGTTTGTAGTGACAATATTATCAAAAAATCCTGGTACTAATATAATATGTGTTAAATGGAAACTTATAGTAAAATTAGTTGAGTAGTTTTTGAGTATATAGAAAAAGTAAGTGTATGAAATAATATTAAACTTTGAGGGTAGTTATTCCATTTCATCCCTTCGACGTAAGTAATCAAATTGAAAATTGTTTTTTATGTCCCTTAAAAATAATATTACATAATTTTACCTTAATAGCTTGTTGGAAGTTAGTTTAATGTATATTTATTGTATAGGAGTAGTAACGTCAACTTCAATTACACTGTAGTAATTGTAACGTCTACTAAACACTCCTGGCAATGATATAGATAAACTGTGAAATTTTTATTGAAATTGGTCGAATAGTTTTTGAGTATATTGAGAGCAAAGAAACATTAATTTTTATATATAGAGATTTTAAAATGTAATGACCATCGACCGTATTTACTTTATAAGACACTGTATGAGGGCCGTTACTGCCCACTCAAAAACTATGTTTTCGCGGTAAACTTAATAAAAGTACCGAACAATAATTATTTTATGTTTAGTTCAGGAAGGTTTACTGTATATTGTTTTAGTAAAAAGTATTAGAGTACTTAACAAAATGAAATAGTAAGAATAAAGAAACACAACGATTGATAACTTTACTAGTAATGACTGCGTCATAGTAAATAGTAAATAGTTTGAGCTCATGGTAGTTTACCCAAAATCTATCTTTAATTTTTTGGGGGTCAAAGTTATTAAATCACGATTTCTCAAAAACTATCGAACGGATTGAAATTAAATTTGGTATGTAGCTTCCTCTAGGGCCATAGGCTCTCGCTAAGAAAGGGTTTGAAACAATTTGAAATTTTAGGGGGGTTTGGGGGGATCAAAGTTATTAAATCACGATTTCTCAAAAACTATCGAACGGATTGGAATGAAATTTGGTATGTATCTTCCTATAGGGCATAAGTGTTCACTAAAAAAGAGCTTTAAAAAATTGGAAATTTTAGAGGGGCTTTTTTGGGGATCAAAGTTATTAAATCACGATTTCTTCAAAACTACCGATCGGATTGGAATTAAATTTGGTATGTAGCTTCCTCTAGGGCCATAGGTGCTCACTAAGGAAGGGTATGAAAAATGTCGAAATTTTAGGAGGGGTTTGGGGGGCATCAAAGTTACTAAAATCATAATTTCACATCTTTTATTATTATGACAATAGTTCTTTTATTATTTAAGATCTATATATATAAAAGGCAAATACCACTCACTGACTGAACACTTAAAAAGAATACAATTACGTTAAAAAGACTGAAAATACCAACCACCACGGGCAACGCCGTACGGGTCAGCTAGTATAATATAAAGAAGATGTCCTGACAGACTGGCTGATTCATAGTCAACGTACAGCCACAATACCTAGAGTCTTAAAACGTGCATGGTAATTCCAAACTACTATGTAAAAGTGCACTAAGAAATTTAGCAAACTATTGATTGTAAGTGTTGAATATGGTCAAATATAATGGCGTTCACTCCCAGCCCTATAACAGATAAAACAGCTGATTAGAATCAAAAGCTTATCAACTCAATTCTACGTGTGGCCTATTCAGAGAGTAGAAATAATTCTCTCTGTCTTCTTGTTAGCATTAGTTTAGATTTAGAACCCTCCGATGATGGTAACTTGGTTACCGAAATGTACATCAGGGAAGTAGAATAACTCTATCAATAAATGTTTTTCAGTTTATTTGTGCGGTGTTATTCACCGAAATTGTGGTTTTGTCTTCAGTGTTTCTGTCTTTCTTTAGCACTGCGCACGCGTGTCAAATAATTATTCGACTCTTTCCTTTCAACTGCCGGTTGAAGTTGAAGCGTTTCACTTTTCGTCTGATCCGATCCAATTAGCCCTAAAGCCTCGTCTACATTTGCAGACAGTCAGCAGACACAGTGTCCGACTTGTTTTGCGCCCGCACTAGCCATACCAGCCGGTGACTGAAGTTGAAGCGTTTCACTTTTCGTCTGATCCGATCCAATTAGCCCTAAAGCCTCGTCTACATTTGCAGACAGTCAGCAGACACAGTTTCCGACTTGTTTTGCGCCCGCACTAGCCATACCAGCCGGTGACTGAAGTTGAAGCGTTTCACTTTTCGTCTGATCCGATCCAATTAGCCCTAAAGCCTCGTCTACATTTGCAGACAGTCAGCAGACACAGTGTCCGACTTGTTTTGCGCCCGCACTAGCCAGCCGGTGACTGAAGAAGACGTTTTCAGTGATGACTATTAGTTTATCATTATATTAGTTACTCTTATAAAATTTCCCATGTTATTTACATGCTATAGTTTTTGTATAGAATCTCGCTCTTACTTTGAGCAAACCTTTCTACGTACGCTCATGACTTAAAAGGAGAATGACATGAATTTTCTAAAAAAAATAGATTTTAATTTTTTATTCTAAATTATTCTACGTTTTGTTGTGAACATTTCGATGTATAATAGTTAGGTATTTGAGGTTATTTAGATTGCAAAATTGATTTTTATACCAACGCTTGCACTCCCATATCCTGTAAGTAGGCCACGAAGTGTTGCTTCTATATATGTACTATTTCATATAATATCGTATACAAATCTAAATTTTCTTATGCTATTATATATTTCAATGTTGGCAACTCTTCTTACATTCTTATTCTATTGTATATTTCAGTGTTGCAGCACTTCTTACATCCTTATTTTTGCAACAGCTGAAAACAGTGAGTACAATACCTAATAAATTTTAAAATCTCGTTTACCGAATTTCTACTTTTTTCGTTTTAGGTACACACAATTCACACACTGTTAAAGATAAAAACTTGAAACTTTTTACAGCTATACAGTACAAGTTGGTAAATGTATCGTATACCACAGTTTATGTAATTTTAATGTAAATTTACTTTAAAAAAAATATATATACATATATGAGGCTTTTTAATGTTTTATTAATACGTTTAAAAATTCCTAAAATCTTTTTCGTTTAATATTATTGCAAACTAAGTGGTAGGCCTATACAACGCATACGAAGACCTATTTAAACAAGCCTGAGAGTATAAACAGGATATCTGCAATATTCTTTCTGAAAAGTGTACCTAAATATTGAAAATGTAACATTGCGTTAAATGGCAGGTCATACTATCCTTAATATGTATAAATTTTATTCTTAAAACTTCCCATTATCTGCAAAAATGTTAAATATGTCATTTTATTTTAAATGTGTTAAAATTCTCACAGAAATAACTACAAGATACAGTTAGGTTTATATTATACAACCTTAGTTAAGTTATTAGTGTACAAAATGACGTTACAGTAGTGAGGAACAGGTACACTGCTAGTAATTAATAAAGTATTTTTATTATTTTTAATTTGTAATAAATTACCTGCTTACACGTTTCCTCAGTAAGGGTTAAACTAATTAAATTACAAGTGAAAAAATATGGACCAAGACCGGGATTTGAACCCAAGACCTTTGCCTTTCCGGGGCAACACTCTACCAATGAGCTATTATGATCTTCCAGATATTGGTCGAAGTTATCTCACTTCTACGGAGATAACAATATCTGGAGGATCAGGATAGCTCAGTGGTAGAGTGTTGCCCCGGAAAGGCAAAGGTCCTGGGTTAAAATCCCGGCCTTGGTCCATGTTTTTTCACTTGTAATTTAATTAAAGTATTTTTGTCTGGTTTAGATCTAACTATGATACACATAGCTGCTTTGAAAAGTGTGCATAGGATGTTATTATAATCAGGAGTACAGGCGGCATTTAACTCCGATGACGAATGGTCCCGGATAACTGATAACTTGGCCATAATAATTATTATATTACAAATCACATCGAAAAACAAATACACCGTAAGTTAGTGTGTCCCCTCGAAATTGTCTTAATTCGCCAATCGTACCCGAAATTGCGGTAGTACCTCGCCATTGACTTCTAAATCTTCGTCGGCTTAACCACAGAATCAGTGACACGCTCAGAGATCAACACCTGGTAATGAGCACGTCACATTAAGTCATTACTCGAATAAAACAATTTTCCTACAAATACTGATTTATAAACATACTAGGAAAAGCCTCCCGACGTCGCCTGTTTCTTAGAGGTTAATGCAAAATTGTGTATGGCAAAATTAATCTCCAGAAATATAGAAAAATATGTATCAACAGAGTTGTAAAATGCCTGTATAACACAGATCATTGTTAAGACATGTTTACACTTTATACCTTCACATAATTAAAATACACATGCTCATTGAGCAGTAATTAGCCAACTGTTCAGCTTAGAAAAGTATTTCATCATCATATTATTTGTGATTAACACACAAGAATATAATTACATTTTGTATAAGTTGTAACAAGTAATTCTTATTTACAAGTACTATTTGAGTAGTTTTACTAATTTAAACACCAATAATATTTGTTTTTCATGTTTACCAAGTCTTTATGTAACTTTTACTATTACTACATTACTTTTAGGCAATGTTTAAGTTAACTAATAACTTGATTTATCAAACGAAAGTATAGAAAAGTTTAAAGGTGACCACTATTCTATAAAACAGATAACTTTATAATGGTAGGACAGTTATACATCCACCAAATAAAACAAAATAATTCCAGCGGAGGTACACCCTGTGTATTTCTATCGCTTGAAATATAGCGTAATGGTAATATAACAATGAATGAATGCAGCATGTAGATTGCATTTGTGCTGAATTGATTTCTATTGAAGCCATTTGTTTTATTCATGACGTCATGCAGATAAATGAAGCGTATACTTTTTACAGCGTTGCCAGTTTTCCGGTTTCTAGAGTTATTGCAGCCGTTAGGGGTTGTATTTTACCTGGTTAAAGATGAGCTATTGCGGTGACTCTTATGGTGAGACCTAAGGTCGGGTGTTTACGATGAGCACCAATCATGTGTCATTAAAAATTGTATACCATTCCATACCATGTGGAGACACTCTAACGGCCGCATTTTGGTACACACGTTGGTTTTCTAAGTCGCTCGGACGAGTTCGTTAGCAAAAAAATTAAACAACCGGAAGCACGTTTTTTTACTGGAAGTAAAACATTTTTCAGATTATTCGTACTGGAATTACTCTTTTGAGAATGTATCTAAAACAATTAATATAGAAGATTATTTTGCACATTTTGTGTTTTCCATGACCTTATAGCTAATCTGGTTATGTTTTCAACTTTTAGGCTAAGTTTTGTTTTGTTATTATAAAAATAATAATTAAAAAAAACAAAAAAAACAAACAGTTCATGTTAAAAATTAAGAACGCATGAAATTTCGCTAAAAAATGAATGATATCATAAATTGGTCATAAATAAATCTTGGTCATCGAGGATTAGTACCTTTTGTACTCCTAAATTTTAATAACCACCTATGCGCACGTTTCAATGCAGTTATGTTTGTCATAGTTAGATCCAAACCAGACCCAAGTACTTATTATTAATAACAGATGCGTACCCGTGCTCCACAACGACTAAGGTTTTATATAATCCTATATGTATCTTGTAGTTATTTATTTATATGAGAATTTTAATACATTTAAAATAATAAAATGACGTATTTGACATTTTTGCGGATAATGGGAATTTTTAAGCCTAAAATGTGCATATATATCATGAGCGTAAGTTGAAAGGTTCTCTAAAATTAAGGGCGAGCTTCTAGACAACAACAAAAATTTTGTGTGCTTAAGTGAAACTTGTATGACCAGTCTATATTTGCAAATCAATATTAATATTAAAGGATTTTAAGGATCAATAGATTTATTGAATTTCAAATATTTTATATATAGTATATTTTTTAATTATAAATCATCATCATTAATTAATTAGTAGTTACATCTTCAATAATCATTTACTCATTTACATTATTTTATTAATGTTAAACTTTTTATGTGGCTAAAGTAGACACTAAATGTAGTAAAACTGTTTATTTAAAAAATACATATTCAAAAAGTTATGAACAACAGAGGTAGTTTTTCATAAAGTTATGAACAACAGAGGTAGTTTTTCATATTTTTCGAAATTTGGTACTTTTATCAAAAAAACCCTAATTTTTTAAGCATATAAGAACTCGTATTACATATTGTATTACATATTCAAATTCCCCATAACATTTTCAATAACAATAACTACATTATTAATAATTTTGACTTAATTATTTGTTTGAAATGTCGGTTGAAAGTTAAAAAAAGCAATTTTTTAAATTATAAATTTTTTTAAGCAGTCATAAAACTGTGTCGATTTTATTTGAGAACATGACAAATAATTTTTCAAACTTTGCCATTTAAGTATCTTTAATTTGCTACATTTTGGGGTTTAGTTGAAATAATAACGATTAACTGAAGAATAATAAGAATCAGTAATCAGCTGACTAAGCGATCATATAGTTATTATATTATTGTACAGATGGATTTTATTTTAGCTGCAATTGTAGTAGTCATACTTTTGTTGATGATAACGACAAGATTTGGATTCATTTAAAACAAACCGCACAAAAATCGGACTCTCCAGAACTTGGCATCAATAGGTTTTAACCTAAAATCAAACATAAAACAAAAAGTGCCCTCGTAAAAATATAACGATAAAATAAAAATGAAATTTCACAACTTTTTGATAATATTTAACACGTGTTTTAATTTAAATCAAACCTCGTGAAAATGGACCCAGATCTCAAGAAATAAGTATCAAAATGTTTGAAAATAAAAACATAAATACCTCAAAAGTGTCCTTATAAATATAACGTTGAAATAAAAATTACATTTCATAAAGTTTTGATTATAATGACAATATTTTCTTTTGTTTAAAACAAATCGCACAAAAATCGGCCTGGTAGATCTCCAGGAATAGGTATAAACAGGATCACCGAATAATGTTTAAGGTTTCACTGAATTATTATTTAAGTATGATGAGTCTGATAATGAATATTACGTGCTTGGTTAATAATCTTAGATGTGGCAACAACAAAGATGTAAGTACACAAATTAAGTAAAAAGTGTTTCTAAGAAGATTAAATTTGCAGATAAATTATTAGAACGGAATGTTTCATTAAAAGATTACAACGGAGGACAAAACAGAATAGGTAAGTAGTGTTTCCAACTTGTATCTACATTTCCAATTCAGCGGAATTGCTAAGTTGTTTTTGTTTCTAAATTTACTGTAACTAGAAGAATGTTTTTCAACTTGTAATATACACGTTTCTAACTAACTGTTAATCACAAAGAGACATTATTTTAATGTTAAAGTTATTAATTTGTGCACGAATCAGGATAGGGGAAGTAATGAAGGAACGTTCAAACTCAACTTTTTAACTTTTAACTAAACATACCTGTTATCCGTAGTCTGACTTTGTTCAGCGTGCTTATTGCGCGTTTCGGAACCTGTGTTTCATCCTTAAATACGTTAAAAACATTACATTTTTCATATGATATGCAACATACCACACAACTGAGTACGCTCGCCATTTATCAGATACGAAACACCAATGTTTTAAGCAAATTTCAGAACCATCTATAATTGCAAAAAAGGAAAATACACGAATGCTGTAGACGAATTCGAGATACACAAGGACTTCAAGCAATCTTTCCCGCGCGCTTGGATAGTGAAGGATAGTGCGCGAGTAAAAGTATCCAAGTAATCGTGGGGGAAAGATGTAGAATTCAAAAAGTTATTAAGAAGCTTTCCCAGACGAAAGCTTTTTCACTTGATGGCGCGATGGAAAGAACGCAAGTGTAAAGGTTTAAGGGTTTTAAAGGGATTTTATGAACACTCTGTATGTATGTATAGCTGCAGTTGTCAATATTTACATAATGATTTATTGAATATTACATTTGTGTTTTACAATCGTTTCCTTGGATTGTTCTGGTACCGGAATTACTCATGAAGGAAACGGAAACTATTCCACAGCTGAATGATGGCTTTGCAGTTTCAGGATGCTGTTTAAATACATTATAACACACACGATGTTGTAGACTGCTAGTGGATCCGGCAATGCTTCACCATTGCTTTATTTTTGTGTATAAATATATATGTAATTACTAACATGACAGCTGTTATTTAGGTTGTTTACTCTATATGCAAGTTTAATCTATCAAGCAAATCAATCAAATTAAATCAAGCTTTATACATTTTTATAAACTGTTATTTATATAACAACGTAAATTAAAAAACCTAATTGACTAAATGAAATCAACGTATAAATCAGGTAAGTGTAGGCCTACATGGGTCAGCTAGTACAGCATTTTATAACCGATATTGGTTGCATAACTCATTTTCAAAAACAACCAACATCTAAACATTATAAGAGACTAAAGTTGTAAACATAACCAAAGTATAATCTAGGCTAGGGTTTTAGTATTACTGATGAAATCAGCTGTTATTCGTCTGAAGTGGAGTTTATTGTTGTCAGATGCTCAATAATATAATATTATTGTCTGTTTATAATGTTAGTTAATTTTCTTCCAGCTAATACTTTAAGAGGTAATAATAATTTAGAAAGAACCACGGAATATACAATACTAACGGTAGGTTTCACGCGCATTTACTCTTGACGTCATCGGTGCCCACTGCTAAGAGAAATGAAAATCATCTGTTTATTATCGATTGCAGTCGTATTAACAGAGTATATTATTATACACATTCTGTGAAAAAATCATCAAGATACGATTAATTACTTTATTTATAAATTATTATTATTACATTTTTAGTATCAAATACTTATAGGCTATAATTCGTAAACAAAATTGTACAATACATTTTTAAAATGTACATATCTTTTGATATAAATATTCGATTTTAAATATTAAAACAGATTTGGATTCACAATAAAATTCTCTATAACTTATTATATTCATAACCCAATACAAAATTAAAATAAATGCCAAATAATAAAAAATAAAAAAAATATTATTCACCATTTGTCGAATTTGAAATAGTAATTTTTATAGGCATAATCAGTAATGGTATTAAAATTTATTGTAACAATCTGGTTTTTTTATATTATTATTAAAGATATGTTGTCTATGTGTAGTTTAAATTTTATTAAAATCGGTTAAACATTTTTTAAGTTATTCAATTTTTACATAAGGCTCCATGAGAAGCTTATGAGAAACTTGGCACCAATGACGTCACGAGTTACTGCGCATCCACTCGTGAACCCTACCATTAGTATTCTATATACCGTGGAAAGAACGATTTACCATCCGGTTAGTGGAAAACTGCAGTTTAAAAATAATTGAGTTTACTTTGTCGGCCGTCTATAGGCGAGCTTGTAAGTATACTTAATGATTTTATATGGGCACTTTTCCTCCAGCTAAATCATATATTAGTAAAACTGCTGAAACAACAATACATCAATGTCTGTGTACTTTTGGCATAACCTCAATGACCATGTTTTAACAAAGTTTCTTCCATAATAAAATGCTAATTATTTACTAAAACTGCAGCTGGAGGAAAAATGTTGTGTGTCTTTAGGAAAGAAAGCAGCTCAGTCGACCTAAAAAAAATTATGACACACCCTACACTATACTATTTTGATACTGACGTACACTTACTTTTATAAGAATTGATATTGTTATATTAAATTATCAAATACCCTTAAAAAATATATGGGTCACAAAAATATAGCACTAAAGGAATATAAAAGAATCGATTTTAAAACATCGTATTGTTTAAATCAATGCAAAGAGAATGGAAAAGGGAAACATGAAAAATGTTTCATTGAATATTCAGTTCTCAGTACATGCTCTGGTGAGTTTTGTATATTTAATTGAAGCATTATATCGTGCATCCCGGTATTGTCAGGCAGTTAGGAGTGGCTGAAGTTTATTATATTTAAGCCGCAAAACGAGAACCATTGTTTTTATAAATGAATTTTGTTATATTTTCATTGCATATTTAATTTATTCGATGTTTCCTAACCTGGTATTCAATACGGTATGATTCATTGAAATATTCCAAGCGTGAAGTTAAAAGTTAGTTTTTATTGTTTTGTTTTCATCTAGTGTTCAGCTTTCATATTTGTTTGGTGTTTATGTTTTCCTGTTGTTATTAGTTTATTCAAATGTAAATTTATTTATTACAAGGAGTTCTGTCCCTTCGGTAACATATGGTAATGTCATTGAAAAACCACAAAATCCATAATTTTGTCCTTAATTTTTACAGATTTTCAATATTAATTTTTATGGAAATGATGATTGATTAGGACAGTGGCACTTGGATCTAAGTTTGGTGGTGGTGGTGCTGTGATCTGTACACATTGCAAGACATAGATCTAAGTAGACACGCAATATCACCAACTTTGTCAACAAAATCCCTTATTTTGTCCATCATTTTTTCAATTTTTTTAAAGCAATTTTAAATATTTTGGAATAAAAAGTAGCTTAAAATATTCTCTGAAAAGTCCTCTACATGTTATTGAAAGTTTCGTCAAAGTCGGTTGAGCCATTTGAGAGATTATCCCGGCCGTACAAACGGACAGACAGACAGCTAAAACATTTACAAATGTGTTTTTAGGTTTTTGTAATGTGTGAATAACCATATTATGATCTTAGAAACAAAACTTATAATTTGAAATCACAGAAAGACACTTAAATTTTATTTCTATGTATTGATTCTATATTTTTACCATTGTTTGATTTAATTTAATTTACAACTTATATGTTGTAGTAGTATGCAATTATTAGTAATTCACAATACGCAAATAAATATTGGTCTGAACCAATTACAGCTTGTCTGGATTTATTCTTGAAAATTTGCCTCCATTGATAACTATTGTAACTGTTTGCCTCTTCGAGTTGATTGTTTTTGAATTAACAATCATTCTTGCCTGGTAAGCTTATAAACTTTTCTAAATATCATAACTTTAGTAAATAAGCTTTACTTTAGTAAAAAGCTTGACTCGTGAGAAATATTATTTCTAAAAACTAAAACACAGAACACAATTCTCACTAAAATACGTTTAATAGTCAAACACGTTTCAACGACAAAGTCGTCATCTTCAGTGAAATTTGATCTACAGCTAAATTATAAGTGACAATTATAATTTTTTTGGAACTAAATTTGTTACAATTTATGTTTCAGTGAAATATTACTGAAGATGACGACATCTGTCGTTGAAACGCGTTTAACAATTTAACGTATTTTTGTGATAACTGTGTTCTGTGTTTTTATTTTTACTAGAGGAGATGAACGCTTCACACGCCAACCCCGTTTGAACCTTCTATAAACATAATGAATTATGTTATGTTTTCTTTATAATAAAAGTGTAGGATTAATAATAACCCCAAAAGCTACGGTGGTAAATTATGTTAAATGTCCAAATCAAATTATTTCGAATATTTTACATCAGTAGTTACAATAAAGGTTAAAAGAATTAGCAAGGCTCAGGTCTACACTTTAATACAAACCTAACCTAAAAGTTATAAATACAAATAACTGCTTCAATGTTTGGCATCAGCTGTTAATGGAAATATTCGAACAAACAGCTGATTACTGTTTCAACAATACACATGATATTTATTTATTATGTAGTATGGTGCTCCGATTGCCGTAAAATATTTAGTACGATCTAGTAGGTACAGTCTGTGTTGTTTTTCAAAAAGTTTATAAAAACATGAGTGTATTCAAATGAAACTTTGTGTCAAAATTTCAAAGCAATCGGTGAAGAACTTGCGGAGGTTTAATATTTTGAACAAACTAAAATTTACATTTTTATTTATATAGATATATTTTTGTTCATTTACAAATTTACTAAGGTTTAATCTTCAGTAGGTCTAAATATTTCAACTACAGAAGCTCAAACCTTCAATAATTCGAACCAATAGCCCAAGACAGAACATGCGCATTGGTGTTGACATGACCGAAGGAATCAGATGTGAATTCATACAACACCAAAACTACCTAAAAAGTTGTAAACATAACCTAAAAAAAGGTGTTATGCTACATATTTATGTCCTCCTTACTATGGTAGGGTGTCGTCTTGTTAATAAAAAGTCCTCCAAAACCCAGTTTATACTGTGCGTGTCCTAACATGGTTACTTTATTTAAACATCAGGTGGAACTAAATTCTTGTCTCTACCAATTACGTACATACATACACATGAGTATAAATTGGGTAGTAATTCGTATCTTTACGTTTACCCCTTTGTAAAATGCCGTTACTTTTAGGATAGTGACTTATGGTTCAGGCTTAAAAGATACAAGTATCTTCTTAGGATTGTGAGCTGGTTTAAGCAGGACACACAACCCTGCTGAGCCTTAGTGATCCCCTCTGGT
>JAGFPH010004537.1:18986-30955 GCA_018207615.1 Philaenus spumarius | reverse complement strand
TGAAATTTGGAAATTCCTTCAATAAAATATTAAACACAAATGGGAGATGTAATTACAAGAGAGGATAGAATAAGCATCCTGTCATGCCTTGGTTGTGAATCTTTTGATGTAATTTTGCTTCCTGCAGAGACGCTTCCGTCCAAAAGTTAATTAATTCCAACTAATTCCAGGAACTGTATCCGTAGAACATGTTTTGCAAAAACAAATAATTACAATTCTCAAAACAGTAATCGAGTTTACCTTGCAAATATACATTTTACAGAACCCCAAAATACATGTTTACATCATTAGAATTTGTAACCAAATATTTTATTTAAGGGTTGTTTGAGATTAGTATATTCTTTATTTTTTATGCGGTACCATTTGCAAGATTTATCTGTATTTGTGTAAATTAGTTTTATACGTAATTATAAATAGGAATACCATTTTTACCATTCTTGCGTTGTTCAACAAATATTTGTGAACTACAAAAGTATTAACTGTAGTAGTTTATAGGTTCAGTTTCAATCTGTTGTAGACCGAGCTACGCTTTTTAGCCTCATTGTTATCCCGCTTATCATGAATAGTCTGCAAAAGGTAATGTTTATTGATTGATTAAATATTTAGTGATGCGCCTTTTTTTTACTGTATTTTCATTGGTCGTCTTGGCAACTAATAAAATACAAAAATGGTCGTATAAAAATTTATATTTTCTTTTTCAATAAATTTATGTCTACAGAAGGTTAAAACGACTATACATAAAATTTTAGTTAAGTGAAAATTATGTTATTAAAAATGTATAAATCAGACATAAAAAGCAGTAAAAATAACTTTTTTGACAGTTTTAATTACTTTAAATAATAATAAGTACACAGTGCAAAAGTGGTATATCTTTAATAATTACAATAACAGATTATGTTAACGCAATGTCGAAGTCCATTTAGTAAAATGTTAAATTATTTTACGAAATTTAAGTTAAGTTTGAGTTAAGTGGTTTACCATAACTTTTAAAAATATTAATAATAATATAACTTCATAATATAATTGTTGCTTGTGATTTTGAACGATAGACTTACACTGTCACAAACATTATTATTATGTACTTGGCCTGAGGAGATCGACCTCGTCATTATTGTCTGCAAGTTGACTTTTCAGGCACTTTACAGATAGCAATATGTAATAATATTAAATATTATCTGTTGTTGATCAGTTATGTGACTTATTTTGTTAATGTCACTGTTACAATGATGCGTTCCGTGGTTATAAAAGTGGTTAAAAAAACTTAAAAGTGGTTAATGATGCGTTTCAATTAAGTTATAACATTGAAACACAAAAATACTCAACACGGACATGACGTATCAAAACCAACATATACAGTCCGAACGAGACCGACTGACGTTAATACTTCTTTGGCAAATGCGAGAATTGTTTGCTGATAAATACTGAATCTTAAAAAATTTAAGTACTTTTTTTAAAATTAAATACTCACTTTTTTATGTTGCAAATTATTTCGAATATTCACACACTTACAATATATCTACACAAAATGTATATGAAACTATTTTTTTATATTATAATACGTACAAAAACAAGAATTTATAAAGCACATTCACATTAATAAATAAACACAAAACACACAAACAAAAAACTTTAAGGGTCTTCTATACCTTGCGTAAAACAGCAAAAATATGCACTTTGTACTATCGTGTTTCGGACGCCGTTTTTCAACCTAAAACGCTGTGTAACATCTTAAATTGTTCTTAAAGGCTTTATGCTTTTGTCTTATATCTCACAATTGAAAGAAATCGACGGCAACTCCTTTTAATCAACAGTTTAACTGAGTAAAAATCAATTATTTTTAAAGCATTTTTTTAGAGTTTTAAGCAATAATTTCCATTGTTTAAGCTAACACGTAAAAAATATAAAGCCTTCTTTATAACTTAAAGTAGTTTCCCAGATTATTAATTTATAAATAGAAACCGAAACACGTTATTACGAATGCATGTTTCAACGATTTTGCGGCTTCGGTCAGACCTTTTGTATTGAAATCATACTGTACACTCGGGAGTTTTCTTCTAGGTAAAGAAGAGCCTTAACGAGTTTTTTTACATTATTATGGAAAGGTAGTCACCATGCATGGTTCACTGTCGTGCAGTTGTCGAAACCGGGTTTTCTGTCAGAATCATCAGACCAAACTAGGATAGGAGAATATTCTTCACTAACTGATTTTAACTGTTTCCTGAGTAATAAGTTTTTTTGAATATTGTTGCCTCCTCTGCGCTGTTTAAATGTGTATAGGGTTTTGATCTACACAATAAGATTACTATGATGAAAACTTGTTAGGTGTTTTATTTTCTATAAAAAACAAAAATAATATAAGAAATATTTTGATTTAATTGTTTTAATTACGAAAGTATCATATTTAATAGTCCTAGTTGGATAAAATGCACGTCATTGTATTTGATTTAAAATAAAAATGTATTGTTTGTAGTGAAATACTGTATACCATATTTTGACAAACACATATCGGTCGTGATAAATAATAATAAGTTAGACTATTCTTAAGATTTACTAATATAATAAAGGAGAAATTGCGGTACAAATTAAGATACACGTTATACATTATAGACTTAACATTAAACTTTATGTTTGGAAGATGTTCAAATTTAAATTCCAAGAACGCAATTCAAAAAAAAAGTATGGATAAAGTCACGTCAACCTCCAATCTGAAGCTCTGATAAGTTTTCCAATACTTTCTGCCTTCATTATTTATTCATATACGGATTACTAAGAATCATTTATTCTTGGCGTTGAGTCGCTTAGTTTCCTTATCGCTGTAAAACCCAGCTAAGCTCCCCTTAAACTAAAACATCTTGCGAGGTAAATTTTGAATAATTTAATAAAATAATGGCTTTTTCTATTTTATTTAATTTAATTTTAAATACCTTATTACAATATTGACTATTTCTAATTAATTGAATTGGTTAACTTTAAATTCCTTTATAAAATAGTGGCTCTTTCTAGTTAATTTAATTGGTTAATTTTAAATACTACAATATTAGCTATTTCTAGTTAATTTTAAATACCTGAATAAAATATTAACTCTTTCTAGATAACTAAATTGGTTAATTTTAAATTATTTAATAAATGTTATGTTAAGATTAATTTATTAGTGATCAGTTTTGATCTAAACTAGAACATATAATACAATAATAACGTTATTGTTTATGAAGCTATACTTTCGATTTTAATCGTTAAATAATCATGTCTACTTGTAATGTCATTTATTTATTACATATGCTCCAATTATACGTTTTATATATGTTTGAAGCCCTTGATAGATGAGAAGTTAATGAGAGCATTATTCTATTTGTACAAGATGAATAAAAACAATGTTAATATAAAACTAAAAATGCAGTTTATAAATAATTTATTAAGGTTTTTTAATTTTTTAATTTTTTTTTTAAATGATATTCCTCCATATCAATTAAATTTTCGTTTGAATGTAGTGAAATTATTTATATTTTCAAAATGTTTTTTAACATTTTGTTTTATAATGCGTATTGTTTTGTTTTTTCAAATTCGTAAGCGTTCTTAAAGCGTGTGGGATATTTAGTTTTATTATTTATTTATAAAAAAATGTGCAGGTCATGTAATTTGATACCTATTGTGTTAAATGAATTGCTATCTTATTCCTCCATATCAATTACATTTTTGTTTTAATATAATAAAATTATTTATATTTTCAAAATATTTTTTACATTTTGTTTTATAATGCGTATTGTATTTTTTTTTTTTTTTTTTTTTTTAGTAAGCGTTCTTAAAGCGCGTGGGACATTTAGGTATATTATTTATTTATAAAAAAATGTACAGGTCATGTAATTTGATACCTATTGTGTTAATTGAATTACTATCTTATTTCGGTTTAGCTTTGCTCTATTTGTGTGACATTTTTCTTTTATAATGTTTTAAAATACTTGTATTTTACAGGTTGGTAAATTAGAAGTGATTAGAAGCATCGACTTCAAATAAATATATGCGATTAATTATGTTAAACTGATGCATTTTAAATGGCTAAAGCTTTCAATACGGCCAATTACACCCAATAAGTAGTAGCTCAGTGGATAAAGAGAACTAACTCTAATATACTTCATTTAACTTTTTGTATTCGTCCCACACAGCATGTTAAATATTCCTAAATTGGATTATCCACGTCATGTTTTATTTCTTTGTGTTTCACCACATTGTTTTAGTCAGGAAATATAATTGTAAATAATAAAACAATTTACTGCAGTTAAATAAGTATTTATAAATATTATTGTTTAGGTAATCAACGGAAAACTTTTAAACGTCAGTAATCTATGTGAGGACGTCAGCTACAGATTTGAAAGTGAATTGCTGACGTTCTCACTAAAGATACGCTCTTAATCACTAATACTAACGTTTGATTGTTGACGTGGCACTACAGCAATACATTTAAACGTAATTGTGGACGTTGCTAATTCATCAACAATAAAATGAACGATTGTTGAACTTGCTACTACATCAATGGCAATTAACGCTGATTATTGACTTTTCCATTACAGCAACACTTTTAATCATTGATTATCGACGTTGCAACTAAAGTAACATTCTTAAACTTTAACAATAGAATTTTCTATTCACACTTATATCTATATCCGTTGCCACTATCACAACACTTTAAAATGATAATAACCGATGTTACCACTACTGCAACGTTGTCACAACAACAACAACACTAATTGAAACATCAACATTGAAACGTCAATAATAAAATTTGCCACTATATACATTTTTAAGTGGCAATTGCGGACGTAAACTCTACCACCATTTTTAATAATCATTTATTGACAGAGTCTCTACAGCATCCTAATCAACTTTGATAACTTATGTATAACCACTGCCGCAACACTTTCTAAAGCCAATAAACTAGGTTGCCACTCCTACAATACATTTAAACGTTAGCAACTATTTACTTCGGCTAGTTTTGGAGCTAGATTTACAACACAAGAACGCACAATTTACAAAGAACTATTTTTCAATAACGGTTAAAGTATTGAGCAAAAGACTTGCATGGTTGTGTTGGCAGAATTGTTTTAATAATTAAATACTTAACCAAATAATTGTATTTACAATACCCAAAACAATCCTGGTAGTTGAACAAAATCGGTGAAATAAATTTGGCGTAAAATAATTTGTCTGCTTTAAAATGTAATACCGTGAAGCTGCTACATTTCAGTTCCTGGAGTTGTACGCTTGTTAAATAACATGCTTCATTACCCTTCCAATCTAATTTTATATTCGTTAAGCTTCGCGAGGCCACTTTTAACCTTCATCTGTCAGTTTCCTGAAGAATCTTTTACTTAACAACGACTAGTAATGCTATCTAGCAACTAATTTTAGTCTCTTCTATAAGCAATATACAATTCTATAAGTTGTCTATAAAATAAAATTAGTATCAATTGCTTAGAGGAAAGACGATAGAGTATAGCAACAAATAATATAAAATGTAAATTAAAAATTAGAATTTTAAAACTGATAGAATCACAATAATTGTTATACAACATAGAAGAAACATTATGAATCATCAATATGTATAAAATATTTATGGTTGACTTTAGTTTATTTAGTTCATCAGCACTGTATAGGGGACTGATTTGGAGCAACTAATTTTAAGTAAATAAACACAGCACTAATTACTATACCATCAGCCTTCCATCAATACTTTATAATCAATTCGCATAGTTCATCATTTTAGTGGATTTCTGTAGGAAATATTGGCTATTGGACTCTGATGGTGACCTAAGGTCGGGAATAGTCAGTGAGCACTGATCATTGTCTCCAGAACACGTTTTGGGATGTAATTAAAAATTATATATATGAGTACGGACTCTAATGGACGCATTTTCCGTTCGGTTTGGTCCAAATGTGGTACACATGTTGGTTTTATAATTGGATTGGATTAGTTCGTTAGCAATAAAAATCCAACAAAAGGAATCACGTTCTTTGAACGGAAGAAACAATTTTTTGAAAATGTTCTACAAGTTTTGTTTTACACGACCTTATTCCTCGTCTGGTCCCCACAAAATCGATCAAGACGTATTCTCATTCTAGACCGACGCAACTCACAAAACGAGTTTTTTTTTGCCAAAACAAAACCACCAAGTGGAAAACTCGTTTTTAACCATAAGTAATATTTTTTGGAGTTTTTGTACTAAAATAAAACTTATTTAGGTTTTATCTTAAAAAAAAAAAAAAAAAAAAAAAACCGTAGGATATTATTCTGCACATTTTGTTTTTTTACACGACTTTATTGCTCGTCTGGTTCCCGTAAAATTTATCAAAACGTAAAATACCACAAAAGAACTCGGATATTATCCAGCGAAGCTAGTACGTCCCCTGCGAGCGAAGCGAATGTCAAACAGAACGAAGCAGCGCATAAGTAGCGGCTGGTGGCTGAGGTGCAAACATTTCCACTAATAGCCCATATTTTGAACACGCAGCAGCTTTCGTGAGTAGACCGATTTCCCAAATAGTTGGTTGAAATCCTGAAACACATAAACTTATAATTTTATATCAACTCGCGTCAGCGGCATTTCATTGGTAACAATGTTTTATCAACAAAACGCGGCAACTTTGTAACAGCACCATCATCAAACTGTACCACCATCAGTTGAGTTTTAACACGTTCACTGCTAATAAGGACGAACATGTGAGCTTGACACTGAACACTACGAGAAACGGTGTTCTCACGCCTACCCCGTATTAGGAGTATTTTCAATATACATTGCATTGCGTGCTTCGCACGCCAACCCCCGTATTGGGAGAATTTTCAATACACAGAGCATTGCGTGCTTCGCACGCCAATTAATATTAGTGATTATTACGTAGAAAGGTTCAAAAATAAAAAATAAAGTATGTTCTTCTCATTTAGACTAATAAATATAATAAACAAAAGGTCAGCTCCTAGTATAGGAAATGCGAAATTTGCGTTGGAGTGAACGTATTAAAGTAAGCATTAGTAATGTTTCGTAATATCAACGTCGTACTGTGTATTTTAACTTTTATATTTGAATTTGTTATAAAATTTCGTTTAATGTATCCCTTTATATTTCCTTTAAAAGCTGATTAAAATATCTGCCGCTGAATTGGGTTAGTTAGACAGGAAATTAACTTTCATAGCAGGGGGAAATAACCCAAGCGCTGTAACACAGAGTAAATTCATCTCGCATTGTTGTCATTATACAGATTGCCCCTGTTAGCTTTTGTGGATTTGTTCCTGGGATCGAGACAAACATATTTTACAATATAAACTGGGTTTAAGGTGCTTACTTTTTCGTCTTTCAGTCTGTATGTGGTTTTTTACAAAATAATTGATAACTGGAGAATGGTTTGACCTATCGAGTTCAACTTGACAAGTTATACCTAACAACGACCTACTTTAAGTAAACTAAATGAACATATCCAATCATGTGTTTTAAAATAGAGACTGTCTGAACATTTCAAATCTAAATTACCGTACTTAAAAACAGTAAATTTTAAGAAACGATGTTAAGATTACTTTTTTTAGTGTTTTTAATTCCCTATCGGATGGTGTAACTATCAAAACAATCGTATGAGGATAGTTAAGTTGAAGATAATAAGCTGAATATAACACCTATTAAGAGAATATTGTCAATAAAATCCAGCTGTTTACTGTCTACCAATTTTATTTCCTTATTAACGTACCCTTTTAAAGTAAAACACTTTACTAAATGGGTCACCCCTTGCTCGTTTCGCTTACCAACCCTGCGGCGAATAGTGGAGAAGCAAATGCAAACAGATTACAGTATTTATACTATGATATTTTCACGAGGAATGATTTAGGACAGAGAATTTTTATTTTTACATAATAAACAGGCTTATAACAAGTTATAAAATACGACCAAAATGTGATACGGCAAAGTATTATTTCAAATTGTTCAAATAGGCCGACTGAAAAAATAAACTTGGCATAATGTTAACAGTGGTAGGTGTTGAAATTGTGTTATAGTAAGCCGTTTTCTTTGTTTATGTTTGCTATCACCTAAACTAAAAAAAAAAAAAAAAAAACTGTTGTTTTGTGAAGTATAATTACGTGATTCTAAATTTTCCAATTTGGTTGCTACATGGTAATAAATGCAAACGCTTTTTTGGTCCGTTTCACCTAAAACCTGAAATTGTTTAACATATGATCCGAATCAGTGGTTTTATTTGTAGTATGTAATAACAGAAGAATATAGAAACAAACTTTTTTCGAATATGTTTTTATTTTGTTAACCAAAAGAGTTTGCGTATGAAATAAACGGTACCAGGAACTGGCACATACTTTCTCACAAACATATTTAAATTACTAAACAGATTCACTGTGACTTGTAGGGTGGGGTAGGAGAGTTGATTTTTAATTAAATAGTAGCAGATTAACTAATAAATATTATTATTATTATTATCTAGAGAGAAAACTATTCTATCGATTTCGAACAAATTTGCACCAAACACGTCAATTAGGCCTGTAGTCTATAGTTGCACGAAAAAAGGTTTTGAAATTTTTTTAAAACAACCCCGTATATGGGCAAAAATCCCCAAAAAATCAGTTATTATTATTAGCTAAACGAGAATTTTTAGAAAGATGCGGTTTTTTGAATATGGTATTGTACATTAAAGGCTAAGCTAAATTTTATCAAAATCGTTAGAGAAGTTTTTTATAAAAAAATAATAACTGATTTTTTGGAGGGTTTTTTGCTAAAAAGGGGGTTGTTTTTCAAAAAATTTCTAAACCGTTATTTGTGCATCTATACAGGTCTACTTGACATGTCTGGTGCAAATTTGTTTGAAATCGATCGAATAGTTTTCGCTCTAGCTTTGTATACATACATACAGACATACATACATACATACAGACAGACATACAGACAGACATGTTGTAAAAAACACTTTTTTGGACTCAGGGGGCCCAAAAACGGATATTTCCACAAAGATCTCAACATCGATTTTTTTTGCGATCACTATACTTTCTCTATACTATAGTATAGTGAGAAAGTAAAATAACTAACTGATTCTACATGTTCTAAGTCGGTAATGAATGTAAATGTTTTCAACAAATAATGTGCGATGTTTCAGTATAGGCCACATTTATAATTTTGATTCGAATCAGCTGTTTCACATGTTACAGGGCTGAGAGTGAACTCCGACGTCAACCATTTTCAACCCTTAAAATTAATATTTAATGTCAACACTGAATGTATACATCGAGTGTCTTCGTGTGTACACTAATGTCTCTGTCCAAGACACTCGGTTGCGACACTTGTGTCAGTGTCGAAGTGTCCGTCCTGTGTACACGTCATATCAGAGTGTCTCTCCGAGTGTATCAAGTTTCGAGTAAGCAGAAACTTTTCGCTAGAGCGCCGGTGAAAACTTGACTCGTTTGTAGTCAAAAGAAGAAACCAAATCAATAGTATTACATGTTGAGGGACTACCAGAACTCTAGAATGTTACTAGTTCAGATTATAAAAAACAATTTAAAAAGAACAGCTGCTTTGGTAAATTTGACTGTGTAATTTAATAGAAATGTGTCGCTAGCACACAGAAAACTACACAATATAAGAACCCAGTAAAATAATAAATAAAAGAAAAATTAAAGCGATCATTAAAAATTGAAGAATACTAATTATAAGCGCCCAGTTGTTGTCTTCTTTTTATCCAATCTTTAAACCAAGCTTTTCTATTATACGTCGTCGTTTTTTAATTAAAATGCACGATACTACGACTGCTGCAGCACGACGTTTGCCCATAGTGTGTTGTAAATGACTGAAGTGTCGCGAACTGCAATGTGGACACGCCAGACATTTAAAGTGCGACACCGAGTTTTAGACAATGATCTAGACATTAAAATTGCTCGTCGTGTGGACACCAATGACATTAGTGTCTACAATTGTGTCGACAGTAAGTGTCGCAGTGTATACTAGCCTTAAGGATTTTAAGTCTCTTGGCTGTACGTTTATTATGAATCAGTCTGTTAGAAGTTCTTCTTTAATATATTATACGGAATAGTTTTATTTATTTAAATTAAACGTTTGTTGTTATTATCCGCACATAGTTAAAAACAATATACACAATCCCAGAAAAACTAATTAAATTTTCTGTGTAACAAACATATTTAACTTCCAAATTAGCAACTTTTGCCTCAACAAGGCAGTGATGTACGACTAATATAGATGTTAATTATTTACTAATTAAATGCTGCATGCGAATACGTAACTACTTTTACAAGTAATTTAAATTATGCAAACTACGTTCAGTGTAATTGAGCTTGAAATTTGTTGGTAATTATTAGTTTTGTCGGAATTACATAAAATTACCATTCTCTTGTACGCCATCATTAATAACGTCACATGTCGCAATAAATAATTAATTTAGTTATTTTGATTAGCTCTGCAACTATTCGTAGTGCAATAAATATTGTATTAAATGTAAATAATATTTATATTTGATCTCTTTATTGCGCACTTCCCATATTACTGTCCGAGCTATGTTTGTATGTAAATTGTGTTATTTGCATTTGGGTGCGAGAAATTCCATTGTGTAAATCTCATGTTTGGAGAAATTCATTTAGGCCAATAATATTCTTCAAATAAATTCTACCACGCAGCTGAATCGTCAGTTGGGCGAATTTCCAAATTAAGTTTATATGTTTTAGAGTTTCAATAAATTATTTGGGAAATTGATCGTCTCAAATGTGTGTACGAAATATATCGGAGTAGAATTTGTTTGCACCTAAGCCTCCTTCGTCCCACTCGCAGCGGAAACATTCCCTTTGCGACCTTACACTTCTACCTTGCGGCCTCTGGTTTTTTACTGCTTCGCTTCGGATCTGAAGATGCCCCCCCATTGTAAAATCCTCCACGTGGATTTGAACCGGGTACTTTTTTTACGTTTTGATCGATTTTGGGGGAACCAAGCGAGCTATAAGGTCGTGTAAAAAAAAACAAAACGTGCAGAATAATATCCTAAATTATTTTTATTTAGATATAACTCCAAACAAATATTCATTCTAGTACGCAACACGTGCTCCCGGTTGTTGGACTTTTTGTAAAAACAAACTCGTTCAATCTACATAGACAAACAAATTTGTGCGTACCAAATTTTGACCAAATCGGACTTAAATTGTTGCCGCACGAATGCGAACACATATATACATATAGGTATATGTATAGGGTTATATGTAGGTTATAAAATATATCACTTTAATGACGCCACAAAACTTGTTCTGGGACTATGATCGGTACACATTGACTACTCCGGACCTTAGGTCTCACCATAAGGGTCACTGCAATAGCTCATCTTTCCTATAGAAATTCGCTAATAAAACTAATTTTGTTCCTTTAAAATGCTTACCTCGGCTAATAAAACTAATTTTGTTCCTTTAAAATGCTTATCTCGGCTTATTCATGTTCAGAGTCGTTGCAATAATTTTTGGTTTTCTTTAACAACTACTATTATTATTTCATAGAAGTTTATAGAATTATATATTTATGGAACTTTTATCTCAGAGATGACTGAAACTATAGATAAAATACATGTTGATATTAATGCTACCTATGATTGGGTTTGACGTTGAGTCACAGTAAAATTAAATCTGTATGTGTTTGTAAAAGACTAGCAAATAAAATAGATTTATGTAGTGGGCCGAAACTTAGTTATTGTTCTAAAGTAAACAAATCTTGGTCTCACTACAATCAATACTCTAAGCTGGAAAGACCGTGTTATTGACACGTAGGCCAATAAAGTATTTGTGTTCACCTTCTTCGCCGATAAACGCTAACAATCAAGTTAATCATAACCCCAGAACATAAAAACTAAAAATCAGTTTTTGAAGTGAATTTAACGTACAGGGTGTATCAGAGCGGGTGGCCGGCTTGTATAGCATTGAAACGAGAATACTTAGACATTTA
>JAGFPH010004537.1:2789-16382 GCA_018207615.1 Philaenus spumarius | reverse complement strand
TTATTATTTATATTGTAATATATAAATATTATTCTTAAGTGATATAAAAAAAACATTTTGTAATTCGGTTACTTAAACCGAAAGGGGATAACTACCCTTGAAATTAAATAATAATTAATTTGGAATAGCTAAAAATATAGAATAAATTAAAATAAGATTAAAAACCCATATGTGAAATGCACGCTCTAACACCTTCCCTGATCATAAGACTCTTATTTTAACCACAAGACACTTCAAAACTCATTTGTCAATACACTTACTAAATTGTGTTTCTTAATTTAATCTAAATTTATATTTATGTACTAAAATAAATAAATAGGGATGCACTGCCGGGTCCACTAGTTAGCTCTAAAATTAAAATTTCGTAAACCTTAAATTTTCTAAAGCAAGCTGTAGAATATTATAATTCTGATATTTATATTTTAATTTCAAGAATTTTTTTCGGAGATATATTGATTTTAAAGATAGCAGTGATGGAACAACACTTACAGAATCCTCAGACTAGGAATGTGACTGGCCTGAAGAGTGTGTCATCCCTTCTATTAATCCCGGAACCTGCCATGTCGGCACAACCAATTCCAAGAAACGTTTTAAGGAGATATATTAATTTTAAAGATAGTAGTGAAAGAACGACACTTACAGTATCCTCAGACTAGGAATGTGTCTGGCTTAATGGGTGTGTCATCCCTTCTATTTCTCCCCGAACCTGCCTTGGCGGTACAACCAATTCCACGAAAATAAGGTTCACAAATTACATTTAACAAAGACAATTACAACTCCATAACGGACTGTGTTCTTATAGTTTTATCTACTCCTTTCAGACACACTCCAAGATTGAGGCTACTGTAGGTCTGTCGAGGTTTGCCGAAATCTAAATCTTTCATCTCACATCTCTAGTACTTGCTTCTGCAATCATATTGGAAAAAGAGATTTTAGTATCTTCTTTTACTATATGAAAGTACAATAAACATATATGTTGGCGAATTATATAATATTGTATTATATGTTACTAGGGGCTCCACTAATGTTTGCTTCGTTCACCAACCCCGGCTCTGATATTTTCACGGAGATGACAATTTATCGACATATCTAATATGAGACAGAGTTCAAAATAGACCGACCAAGCCCAATAATTTGAATAGCGGAATGCATTGTAATTTCACCATTAATATTTTAATAATTAATAATCAAGATTTCAAAACAAATGTTCATATCAACAACTAATTAAAACAATATAAATTTAACACCAAATGTTTCACTTATGATACTGTATTAGTTTTACCTGATTCTAAATTTGTAACTTTTTTGTAAGTAAACGTATTCAGGTAAAATATGTAAAAAAGTTAATTAATCTTAAGGCGTTAATTTCCAACAGCTGATACATTTGTTTACATTTACAATTAATTTTTAACTTTTTGTATATTGAAATAGTTTCAATATGGAAATTTCTGAAACTTCAGGAAACTATATCTCAGGACCCACTTGACTTAAATACTTGAAACTTTGGTTTTAGCAGTGTCTCACTAAGGTCTATAATTGTGTAAAATTTCAAGAATCTAGCCTAGACAGTTTTCGAGTTCAAAAATCAAACGTACAGACTTAGCGTTGTATTAATATGATATGTAGCAACAGCTGTCTGAATTGAATTATAATACAGAAAGCATTTTCCGTTTATTTTTGTTTGTGTTTGCTTTTACTTTGTTAGCCTAACCTAAAAAAGCTGTTGGTTGTGAAGATAATAAACTGAAATGTTGGTTGCTATGGTAATGAATGTAAACAAACATGTGTTGCTAAGCTTCAACCACGTCAGTCCTTTAAATAGGACCCGGCTGTCAGTCATACAACGCTCCTAATGTGATAAAAGTCTACGTTACTTTAACTTTTTTTTAAAACTTGAATTTGTTTTTAGTGCAATTAAAAATTAAGTAGACAACTTCTGAACTTTTAAACAATATAACTTTTTAATATACATTTATCACATAATTGTATTAATACACATTCTAAAAAACACACAATGAGTGGCTTATATTAGGTGATTATTTGAGCTAATTCCAAACGTTTTGTGTTCATATTACCGAGAAATTTAATAACATTATATGTAGGCCTAATTACACGTCAACATGGGTTTATACTGTCACCAAGTTTATTAATAAGGGCATAGTGGAAAATGAAATGGCTGTACATTGTTCATGGTATAATGAAAAACTAATTATCAACCGAATAGATTATATCGTTATGTTTCCATTAAAAACATAATATCGCTGTATTAAATTGCGTAAATAAATAATTAACAATCTAAACGTAAAACATTTGCAGTTGTTTTGTTGGCAGTGTTGAAGTAAACAATAGTAAAGACGAAATGAAACCAATGGTAAATTTAAATAGTTATTAGCGAATTTCCATAGGAAAGATAGTGACTTTTATGTTGAGACCTAAGGTCGTGAGTATTCAACGAGCACCAATTATAGTTCCCAGAAAAGTTTTTGGGTGTAATTACAAGTTTTATCTATGTGATCGCACTCTAACGGCTACATTTTACTTCCGTTTTGATCTAAATTTGGTACACGTTGGTTTTCTAAGTCGCTGGGACGAGTACATTAGCGATTTTAGACCGAAGTAAATGTTTTTGAGATTTTTCTTACTAGAATAAAGCTTTTTAGGGTTTTATCTAAAAAAATACACGTACTAGTTTATTTTTTATTCTGCACGATTTGTTTTTTTACACGATCTTATAGCCCGTCCGATCACCCCAAAGTCGGTCAATACGTAAAATACCTTAATTAAAAGTACCCTACTGCTAGCGAAGCCAATGAGCAGAACAATTTCCGAAATAGTCAGTTGAAACCCTAAAATATATAAACTGAATTTTGGAAATTCGCTCAACTCACGCCAGTGGCTCATGAGTGTGATCGAAATTATTTAAAATTTGAAATAATTGAATAAACTAGTGCGATCAATTTAATTTATTTCATGTAGATTTTATTGGTAGTAGAAAAGGTACATTAAATAAACGGTACTAGAAACTGGCACATACTTTCTCACAAACATATTTAAATTATTAAACAGTTTCACATTGACTTCATGATTCTAGGAGACATGATTTTAAACTAGGAGATTAACTAATAAATATTATTATTATTAGCTAGAGATAAAACTATTCGATCGATTTCGAAGAAATTTGCAATAAACACGTCAATTAGGCTTGTATAGATGCAAGAAAAAAGTTTTTGAAAAATTTTGAAAAACAAGCCCCTTTGTGGCCAAACAACCCCCAAAAATCAGTTATTATAATTATTACTATTATTAACTTAACGAGAATTTTTAGAAAGATGCGATTTTTTGCATATGTTAGGGTACATTAAAAGCTACAAATAAGCTATATTTTATCAAATAGAGCAGTTTTTTTATAAAAAAAATAATAACTGATTTTTTGGGGTTTTTTTTTGCCAAAAATGGGGTTGTTTTTCCAAATTTTTCGAAACCGTTTTTCGTGCATCTATTCTGGCCTACTTGACATGTCTGGTACTATTTGTTTGAAATCGATCGAAGAGTTTTCGCTCTAGCTTTGTATACATACAGACATACAGACATACATACATACAGACATGCATACAGACATACAGACGGACATTTTGTAAAAACCACTTTTCTGGACTCAGGGGGTCCCAAAACGGATATTTCCACAAAAATCTCAACAACGATTTTTTTTTTTGCGATCACTATAATTTCTCTATACTATATAGTGTAGTGTATAGTGAGAAAGTAAAATACAAGTAAATTGTTTATAAGAAATGGAAAATTCCATCGTATAAGTAAAATAGAGCTAAAATATAATGTTAACAACAGAGTATACAATAATAGGTTTAAAATTATACTAATGGTACAGAGGCTCTTAAACACATAAGGAACTACTTCTATAATATACCTGATCAATAAAATACAACATAGGCCTATGCTTTATTATCTTATTACAGTCTGATTAGCCTTATATATTAGTTTTAATGAAATTACGGCGCTGGCTGGTAGGTTGAAATGTCTAACATATTAAACATACGCACAGCTACAATTATACACAAACACACAATTATATCAAAACAACCATTAAGTAAAATTAAACCATTCTATGGCAAATATATGCATACACATGCAAGTATCAAAATAAATAATTAATAAAATTAATCTTTTTTCTACTTTGCCTTTTGTATTGTAATTTCTAACACATTAACACTACGCATACAGACCATTACAAATAATATATTTATACCCATTCATACAATAATATATAATATCAAAATAACCAGTTAAATTAAACTCTTATATAAGATTCCATCTTTACTATTATACATTGTGAACAATTTACAAAGAATTGCCCAATTCCTACCATTAATAAATTCCCCAAACTCTGGTTTAGACAGTACTTTTAAATTAAAACACGACTTTCTAAAGTCTTCTAATATCGGACATTCTGCTATAAAGTCAAGAATACCTTCCTTTACTCGCATATTAGACAATAGCCGTATGGAAAACCCACGGTTATAATTAAAAAAGATTAACTTTGCCCTTAAATATCCATTTTATTCGCCTTATTGTAAACTTATCATTAAAATAACCCTTTTCGCATAAAATTAAATTTGCATAAATGCTGCCTTACTTTCCCCCTTTTCCGACAGTAAGACATTTTCTGTTTGTTTGGTTTTAATTTCCTATTTAAAAGACTTAATTCCAACTTTTGCCCCTACTCCATATTTTTCTCCTAATTGTTTATATTGTCTGTACAGAAAGATATCAGCTTGTGCCACCTGCTCAGCCAGTATTTTAAGTATTTAATTTAATTTGTATGGGTAGCTGTTCTATTCTAATTATTTAATTTCAATTGTAGATATCCCATTATTTTGACTTCAGTAATCGAATTGCAATTGTTGATATCATTTGCAGAAATTAGCACTATCAAAAGAATAACATTACACAAATTTAGCTTTATAACCTTTAGGAAGTTAGCGTAGTATATTGTTATTGTACGTGGTAGCTACCACATATCAATCTATTTGATTGTAGTGACCATATTCTCTAAACAGTCTTGGTACTGATATGTGTAAATTGTGAAATTAATTATTTATATTACAAAAGGGTAACAACCCCATTTCAACTCCTTAGACTGTAGTAAATGTAATTTCTAAACACCCCTGTCGTTGATGTTGGTAAAACTGTATTTTTTTAGTAAAATCTGTCGAATAGCTTTTGAGTCTATACAGGGCAAAGAAACAAAAACATTAATCATATATATATATATAGACAAGTATATATGTGTTGCCACTCTAACAGCCGCATTTTACCACCTATTTCGTCACAGTTTGGTTCACATAATGGTTTTCTAACAGCGCCTTCTTGAGGAGAATAGTATCAAAAATAGTGGTTGAATCTCAAAAATACATAAATTTTATTTTTTAAATTTTATCAACTCATGACAGCGGCTATGCTGTGTGATCGAATTATTTTTTCATTTTATATACACATATTTACTTTCCGTTTCTACATACAGAACGATGATAAGTATGTTTCATTTTCAAAAAATTCTAAAATAAAATGAATTTAATATATAAACAAGATAATATTATTTAATTTAATAAATCATATTATGTAATTCTGATGCAGTCTTTACTAATCTTGGTCTTCCATTTAATAATAGAATTACTGAAAACTGTGAACCAAAGAAAGAATCATTTGTATTTTTGAAAAATATTAGGCCTACTAAATGGGTAAAATAATTGTTGTTGTTTAGCTATGTAGTAATATTGTAACCAACGCCACATTGCTTACAGACTATGGTGGATAAATTAAAACTTATTGCATTACATGGAGTTTAAAAGTAAATTTAAGCAAATTAAAAGTAATGGTTTTTAGGAAGTGCGGTATGTTGCAGTTACAGAAAATTTAACCTTTGGTAAAAAACCTATTGAAACTGTGAATAGCAATAGATACCTAGGGCTAGATCTAACCCCAAATGTATTGGTTGAAAACCATCACAAAATAAATCTGGTTTCGGCAAAAGCTATTATAAACAGTATTTGGGTGTCTAAATTTATAGGTTGTAAGCAGGTTCCATTATCTGTATAGTTAACTTGTTTTAAACTAGTTTAACGGGCAACAATTTGGCGGCACCGCGAGTATAACACAGATGAAACACCATTATTGCCTTTACCGTTAAACACTTCAAATTATACGGTGTACATTGAAACAGGACTGGATAAATTTTATGTATATTAAATCTTTAAACTCTAAAGATATTTGCTATGCAAGATAATAGACCCATGTGTTTAATACCCGAGCGACCGCCTGCCCTTATCATAAAAATATTATTTTAACCACAAGTCACTTCAAAATTAATTTCTCACTCAATTGTGTTTGTTTAATCTAAGTGTATGTTTATATACTAAAATAAAGCAATAGCGAGGCATTGCTGGGTCCACTAGTATATATATTCGTATATACATTTTTAGTAAAACTCCGAAACATATTCTGGGGACCATGATCGGTGCTCATTGACCACTCTCAACCAACGTCTCAATAGCTCGTCTTTCCTATGGAAATTCGCCAAAAACATTTCTACGGAAACTCAGACCGTTTTACTTGGAGAATGGTTTTATAACTCGGATGAAAGTGGAAGCGCTTATTACAGTTTACAGCGTCCAGCAAATATAAACAAACGCAGAATGACCAGGATGGGGAGGTAATAAAAGTTCGCAGTGACCAAACGAGTCCCGTTGATGTGGTTTTGTAACCTCAAAGTGGGGAATTAACCCGACCTGATTTTGTAGTGAGTACCATCAAACGTCGATAAAGCTCTTTGTTGCCGTCGAAAAGCAGTAAAACCAGCATTTGTTTTATACAGTTTTATTTACTTTTAGCACCTGGCTTGGATATATAACTTGAGCGATTCTCTGTTAAAAACGTAATTTTTCAGGAAAGTTACATTTTAACTTTAAATTGATGCCTAATCATGATCATAGTAATTGTATATATTTATTATTTATCTTCAACCGTTATCTTCTGAGATGTGTTTGATATTCTAGTTTAATAAAAATGTATAGTCCTAATCAATTGTCATTCAAATGGAAAAAATATCATAGTATTCAATAATCTGTTTGCATTTGCTCCGCCGCGAGGGCGAGTGAGGGGGCGGAGAAATCTAGTATATTATAATATGCATGTTAAAATGTAGTTAGAGTTAAAACATATTTCTACTAGAAATGAGTATTGTTAGCGTGCATAGTATTCACTACAAGCAATAGTGTAATGTCTTAAAACAGAATATTACACTGTACGCAGTGTTAGCATTAGTAAACACACTTACAAGTCAGAAAGAATTGTGTTGCCATTTATTTTAAAAAATAATATGTTCGACTACTATATAAACCGACCGGGAGCAAATATAGGTTAGGTTAGAACCTTTTAGGTATTTTTTTTATTATTGTTTTTGCATTTCTTTTGCAATAGGTTAGCCCAGAGTCGAATAGTAAAGTTGCGCATGTTTAAACATTTTTTATTATTTTTTCCCAACAATTATAAGTAATCAACCGATCAACGTTTAAAGTTTACAGTACCTGGGCGACCGAGCATCGCTCAGTATTTTTTTAATGAAAATGTATGTAAATACGAATCACGTACTGAATAAATATGAATATTTTCCGATCTTACGTACATATGTACTGTTTATTAAATATATAAAAAAACGTGAGTGCAGTTAGTTAAATATTTTATTAGAATATAATATCTGCTATATTATAGTAATTTTTTACAGTTGATCTATTACTACGTATATAAGTATTTGAATACACTCAGTTTTATCATGACTAAATCGGATCTTAACCAAATACTTCCTTCCATACTATATTGCGGGTATGTCGAGGATTTTCATTTGGAAGACGTACTTTTAACGTAGTTGGTCGCTCAACTCTGGAAAATGCTACATATAACACGCCGTGCATGAAGACTGACTTCGGTGCATTCCAATCCTGACGTCCAAAAACCTCTATAGGTGCAAGTAGGTCATTTAACCTATCCAACGAATAGGCCATATTTGATATTGTTTATGTATTTTAGAAATAACAAATAATAACTATAATCATTAGGTAAATTATATTAACTTTATAGAAATACGAAGAATACAGAAACAGGTGAAAAGGTTTTCAGAACGGTTAATAACAGCACAAAAATAATGTTTTAGTAACGTTTGGTATTTGAACCAATAAATAAGTTGGAAATTACACCACCTGATTCATTGTTAATGATTTATGTTTGTTGAATAGTGTATAAACATCTGGAGTTAACATTAACAGATTAACATCTTTTTGTTAAACATCTTGATTGTATCTACAGTATAATGTATGTACATGTACTTAGTGACTTCAAAGTTCAAAGGTGGTATATAAAAGAAGTTCAGAGTTTACATAGGCTAAAAGAGCTACTTAGAGCACTTTTGCAAACATAATATCTACACTAAAAAAAAGGCTGATGTGCACAGAGTGTTTTCAATATAGCGCTTACTTTAAAGTTATATAAGTGACGCAAACCAAAAGCTGAAGTAAATAGTCTACTTAAAAAGAAAATCTTATAAAATTTAATTGATACAATATGTTCTCTCTTGATAAAGGTTTTACATTCTCACTATACTATAGTATAGAAAAAGTATAGTGATCGCAAAAAAAAATCGATGTTGAAATTTTTGTGGAAATATCCGATTTGGGACCCCCTGAGTCCAAAAAAGTGGTTTGTACAAAATGTCTGTCTGTATGTATACAAAGCTAAAGCAAAAAGTATTTGATCGATTTCAAACAAATTTGCACCATACATGTCAAGTAGGCCTGTATAGATGTACGAAAAACGGTTTTGACAAATTTTGAAAAACAACCGCCTTTTTGGCAAAAAAACCCCAAAAAATCTGTTATTATTTTTTTATAAAAAAACGGCTCTAACGATTTTGATAAATTTTGGCTTATTTGTAGCCTTTAATGTACCCTACCATACGCAAAAACCGCATCTTTCTAAAAATTCTCGTTCAGCTAATAATAATAATAATAACTGATTTTTGGGGGTTTTTTGGCCATAAAAAGAGTTGTTTTTCAAAAATGTTCAAAACCTTTTTTCGTGCATCTATACAGGCCTAATTGACGTGTGTGGTGCAAATTTGTTCAAAATCGATGGAAAAGTTGTTTCTCTAGATAATAATAATAATGATTATTAGTTAATCTCCTAGTTTAATAAAACATCACCTATCCTACCCCACCCTACAAGTCACAGTGAATCTGTTTAATAATTTAAATGTGTTTGTGAGAAAGTATGTGCCAGTTCCTGGTACCGTTTATTTTTTTTTTCATTTAGCATTTACCTATGAAACAACATCAATGATAACTTACCACTTGTATTTAAATTCTTCGATACCGTTTTCCAACTTAGGTTACACACATGGATGACTCTTTACCACTTCTATTAAACCTTTCATTTTCCTTCTAGATGACAACTGATACAGACCCTCTTTAGCTAGGCTGGGGCAGCCGGGGCCCCTGGCTAAAGAGGGCCCCAGAGAAAATAGAAAACAATTACAAATTACTTACATTTTGACGTATAAACCTCTTAAATTGAATCACCTAACTTTCTTTTCTTCAAAAACATCTGTTTAAATCTACTTGAGTTTAATGAGTAATCCACTAAATGAGGTTTAAACAAATTAATCTGATTCTCAGTTGTAACAGATAACAGTTTCCTCCCCAAACCAAAAAAATATTAGACTTTCCACGAGTACAGTTATTTAACAAAAATAATAATAAATTCGTTGTTGTCCTTAGAAAGCGGTAAATTAAATAATCTGTGATTAATTGAATTAAAAGAGGCTCTTTTATGTGCGGTGAATGGTGTGAATTATTAGTTATACATATGTCTGTACGTGTGGGATTTCTATATACACTATAAATACATATGTATAAATACAAATTTTCGACATAACTTAAAGTATTTTTTATTTTTACCTCGGATAAAATATCACAATCTCGATACAGCGAACATGTCGATATATCGCACTTATCCTTCGTCCCCTTGAAGAGACGATAAATCGGGATTCTACTGAACAATAAAACGACGTCTTTAAACCCAAGCTAATAAGTTGGATGGCGGGAAATAAAATCCCTATACAACTGTCCCAGCTCTGATATATTCAAGCTCGGTAGGTGCGCTATTTAGCTAAACTTTATAGTTTATAGAGCGCTGTAAACTGTAATAAGTGTGCGGTGCAACGTTTGTTAAATGCTGTTAATATATTATAGCTTTATAGCGCCACATGATTATATATTTATATGTACAATAGTGGTCCTGGCAGTGCTTCGATATTGCTTGAGAATTATAATTTGTAGGGATTTAGTGCAATTTATTTATATAGTACAGGAATAGCTGTCCCATTTAAATCTGTTAGTTTGTAGTGAAGATATTCTCTAAAAAGAATCTGGGTACTAATATGTGCAAATTGTAAAATTATTGTATTAAAACTATTTGAGTAGTTTTTGAGAATATAGAAAATAAATGTTACCAGGAACTGGCACATACTTTCTCACAAATATATGAAATTATTAAACGGATTCACTGTGACTTCATAATTGTAGGAGGGGTAGGAGAGGTGATTTATTAAAGTAGGATATTAACTAATAAATATTATTATTACTAGCTGACCCGTACCAATGAGTCTTTTTAACGTAATTGTATTCTTTTTACGTGTTCAGTCAGTGAGTGGTATTTGGCTTTTATATAGATCTTAAATAATAAAAGCACTATTGTCATAATAATAAAAGATCTGAAATTATGATTTTAGTAACTTTGATCCCCCCAAACCCTTCCTAAAATTTCGAATTTTTCATACCCTTTTTTAGTGAGTACATATGGCCCTAGAGGAAGCTACATGCCACATTTCATTCCAATCCGTTCGGTAGTTTTGAAGAAATAGTGAATTAATAAATTTGATCCCCCCAAAACCCCCCTAAAATTTCGATTTTTTTTTTAAACCCTTTCTTAGCGAGCGCCTATGGCCCTAGAGGAAGCTACATACCAAATTTCATTTCAATCCGTTCGGTAGTTTTTGAGAAATCGTGATGAGTTGAGTCAGTGAGTGAGTGAGTGGTATTTCGCTTTTAAATATATAAGTAGAGTCGGCCCCACTTGAGATCAACCTTGACCTTGACCTTGACCTTTGAGCAGTGTAACGTGTGTGAGATGTTGACCTTGAGGATAGTTAACGTTTGTGAGGTGTTGACCTTGAGGAGAGTAATATGGGCGTTGAGGGTGACCTTGAGGCGCCGACGCCGGCCACTGTTTCCGCCCGCCATCTTTTTCCGCCATTTTGTTTCCGCCATCTTTTCTCCGCCATTTTGTTTCCGCCTTCTTTATTTTTTTATTTTCTAAATTAAATTAAATTAAATTATTCTCTCTTAACCTAGTGATAGATGTCAAAAATACAACTAAAAACTTATACCAGAATGCGATATCTCGAATAATTAATTTATACACTTAATTTGTCATAACTCTACATTGCCCTCGAATAATTAACTTATACACTTAATTTGTCATAACTCTACATTGTCTGTGTTTCACAGTAAACGTATTCCCACCTAACCTTGACCTCAAAAAATTATTTATAGGATTTAGTCAAAATAAAAACAATTCATTTAAAAAACAAAATTTTAATACAACATTTTAAAAATCAAAAATTCCTCTTCTCTCCATGTACTCTTGGAGTACCCATTCCAAGACTTCATCATCTTCGTCCTCCCCCGAGGAATAATCAAAATAGAAGAGGTTGTCGGAGTCCACCTCCTCCTCCTCATCGACTCCGTATTTGAGTTCCTTTAAGAAGAAATTTTTTCGATAAAACCATACACACGCACTGATTTCTATATACTAGTAAAAATCTTAAAATCTACTTACGGCAAATAGACGAGGCAGCTCGTCTCCAACAAAGTCCTCGATTATATCCATAGCGTAAAGTTCCAGAGAGAAGGACGAGTCTGAACTGCGGAGTAGAAATCGCGCTTGCTTTATATAGCCGTCTAACAGGAAACGAAATGCAACATGGCAACCTACCAAGATGATGTAATGCACGTTGCACCATCTGGACTATGTACACTGGCCATCTGAACTATGCAGGGAACGCAAGTCAAATATGTTGAAAGTCGCAGATATCTCATACTCAGGAAAAATATAGTTATACGATTTAAAAATGTTTGGTATAAAGTAATAATTTGGATGGTTAGCTTAGGTAGAGTATTATAATCAACAATCACGTCTTTTGTTTCAACACATTCTATTTATTCAAACAGAAAATACAAATCTTTTACACTTTACCACTTGGTTTTCTCTGACCACGAGTTTCTATTTTTACATTTTTCCAACACACAAGTACACAGTTTATTTGTAGAACAATAACAAGGTGAACATTTCGGACAATTAAACAATTGAGCCTTGGTAAACCGATGGCATATGTCTTCGCAGCAGGTATATCCTTCGAAATGAGTTCTGTATAACGTGATTTTCCAGAATAGTTTTTGTGAGGTCTTACATTTGCAATGACAAGTGCTAAAATAATTACACACTCTACACGCAATACCGTCGACAGCAGTTCTTGGCAAAACAAAACATTTGAGATCGCAGCAATAACGAATTACTTTAGGTTTGATAGATTCCATTGTTTATTCTTTGAGCTCTGTATGCGTAATGAATGTTCGTAGTGTTCTGACTATGTATTTATAGTCGTTTTACTTACTATAATTGAAAAAATAACAACAGAACACAAAGCCATAATAGTCGTTGTACCATCTGGACTATGATATCCTATATATTTGATAGTTTGTCTTAATCAGGGTATTAAAATAAAAAACTGTTAAGATATATATGTTTATTCTTATATTTTATTACAATTCAAATATATATATATGTTTATTCTTATATTTTATTACAATTGAAATATATGTTTTAAAAATATAATCTGATGTAGTCCACTATCCATCTTCTACATATTGGGCATCTGTTGTTAAATTGGATAACGCATTGCGAGCAGAACACGTGTCCACAGGGAAGTAAAGCCATATTCACTGCGTTAATCAAGCAGACAGTGCAAGGTGTCTGTGTCTGTTGAGGATTATTCAACTCTGGTTGCTGTAAAAAAACACACAACATTAGTATTTATATACTCTTAAACAACAAAAATAGTATTTATTAAGAAAATACTTACACCGGTGGTGGTGGAAGGCGGACGGCCATATAGTTGTAAGCAGAAGATACCGTCTTCCGTCAGGTCTATCAAATCTTGTCTCATCATTCTAAAAACATGGAGCGCAAACGTGCCACATGTTTTGTAGTATGAAAACGACGCTGCTATCTTTAAATCTTGTACAATCGTGCTGAGAGAGGCCGATGCATTTTCCAAAACCTCTAGCGTTGTAGCTCGGTTCGGCATCCCATGAATATGTTGACAAGGTTGAGCGTTACCACGGTGATGAGCCAGAGGTGCATAATCATTTCTGAGCTGAAAAAAGTAAATACGGTTGTTACTAATAT
>JAGFPH010004536.1:93766-106838 GCA_018207615.1 Philaenus spumarius | reverse complement strand
AAAATAAGAAAAAGGATTTGATTTCTCTGTGTTCAGCAAACCTGATATCAAAAGCTCACCATCCGTTTTACTTTAATTTAAAAAGTTCCAACAAGTCTCGTCGTTCAGCTGAAGAAGACAGTAATGAATAAAATAAGTTGTATTCCTAACAAGCCACAGCAATTAAAGTTGGGCCTATAGATGTAAATAAAGTTTTGTTAACATTAAAAAAATAAAAATAGTGTTCTTTATTGGTTTTTACTTTTTTTTTTGCTATTTCTTAATTAATTACTAATACTAATTTAACTCTTAGTATTTAAAAAAGAATGATGTTAAAAGTCTAGTAAATACAATAATTTTCAGGGGTACAGTGGGACATCTACACTGTACCATATTTTAAATGATTTTATGGGCATTAAACATTTTATTTTGAAAATTAAAAGGTGTAAAAAGTTAGAAAACAGAACAAACATTACCACTATTTTTTTTTACATTTTTAAATTCATAATAAGTCAAGGTACAGTCTATTTAACTAACAGTAAAAACTTTGACTGACGATTTCCCAAAGTCCAGTGTTTAGCACTTGTCTCACTGTTGCACTGAGGTAACGATGTATATTTGACAAGACCTTTGAATAAAGAAAGACAATATAAACTATATTTCGTTGGTTGAGTTTTTCTTTCAAAAGTTTACCAACAGTATGAACTCTTCCGCAAAGGAGAACTATCATGGTGCAATACCAAAAGTCCTTAGTTTCAGGGTTTTCTCCGATATTGTTTTATTTTGATAAATTGAATATTAAAATCTTAATTCCTAACTATTATTATTATTATTATTACTATTATTATTATTCTTATTATTTAAGTTAATTTTGTAAATTTAAATTAAGTATTTGTGTCTGCTAAATGCTCAGTTTTCAAAGGTAGTGTGCCAACCGGGCAGACGGTCTTATGGTCATTGCCCGCTTAATACGAGCAAATTGTGTTAGTATTTTTGTTTATGTTTCAAAATAAAAGCATTTCTTCATTTGTTTATTCATTC
Source organism: Philaenus spumarius (assembly GCA_018207615.1). Lineage (NCBI taxonomy): Eukaryota > Metazoa > Arthropoda > Insecta > Hemiptera > Aphrophoridae > Philaenus > Philaenus spumarius. The sequence goes on along the minus strand of JAGFPH010004536.1, from coordinate 105,818 downwards.
ATTAAAGTTTCTAGATTTCTGTATGTCCGGATTACGGGCAGCAATTAATATAAATATATTAAGTACAGTATTCATCCTAGTTACAAACGAGGTGTTAAAATTAAATTACCAACTAATCTTTTTAAATTGTTAACCCCAAGGTGAATGTAGTGGAAGAGTATGGTTCGCATGCTTGCCACGCATGCGTGTACATTACAAAGAACTACATGCTACAGGAGTTATAACAACATTACTTCAGGTGTTCCTTTTGTTTGCCTGACTGCAATGCAACCATCAACATACTTTACTTTTTATTTCTTACTAATTACACAACTAACTCGTTTTGCCTCCCGTTACTATCCGGTAGCATTGTGTTCCCCGTACCATCTCTCTGTGTGTAACGGTAGTCCAACGCTTCTTCGCCGACTTTCTTCTGTTTACTTTATGATTCACCGGTGCAAGGTCGGAGATGCTTTATAAGAGCGGAAGAAACTCGGTACTGTAAGGGAGTCCCGAAAGAATTGATAATTTGATTAAGATTGGTGTATAGGGATGCAGCAACCCAACTAAATGTTTAAATGGATGTGGAAGCTCCGACAAACGATTTACTAAGCCGCTATTCCCATGGCTCGACCTCGAAGTAAGTGGTCAATTTCATTGGGTTACCATCGCACAACAATAATGCGACATGGTGAGCGCACTGACTACCGTGGTGAGCTTTCATCTCATCAACACAGATACGATTGACGTAACACCAGCTATGTTAATACTATGGACCCGTTTTAGCTGAAACATCTGCTAAGCGGGCGTATAATATTAAACATGTAGGGCGTTCTTCACAGTCAGAGAGTTTGCCATTATTTAAACCCGACAGTTTATAATTGGCTCTAATAGTTTCAAGTGTATCATTTATGCAAACCTAGCTTGTGCATTGATTTCAACTGGGATTAATTATGTTTGACGGGGTTCAAACTTTCAATTATTTAATTTAAGCAATTCTTAAAGCGATTACCTGTCGAAACGATCATTTTATATATTTACAACTAGACGGGTGCTATTTAATTCGTAACAATTAAATTGTTTACGATTTTAAAATAATTATTACTAATATAAATGGATTTACTTATAATAAAATATCATCAAAATAATTTTATGAAAATTTATTTTTTACAATGAAAATTATTATGTTCATAGTTGCGAAGAGTTGTTATGTTCATTGTTGGGAAGAGATGTTATGTTCATTGTTGGATGGGGGAGTTGATAGGTTCATTGTTGGGAAGAGTTGTTATGTTCATTGTTGGATGGGGATGCTGATATGTTTGTGTTTGGTTGTTGTTATTGGGAACAATAATAATTAGCACCGATCAAAGTACTACCATAAGTATTTAAACGTGGCATTTATATTAGAATAGATTTTGTACTAAGTACCAACATTTTGCAAATGCGATATTGCCCGATATTGTGAAGAAGATAATCGTATAAATATTTTAAACGAATTTCTGAAATTAGTTTTGAAAATTGAAGCCGAGACGTTATAACTTAGGTTGGCAACTAATTGTATTAAAATGTTGTCATGTCGGTTTGCACATACTTTGGATTTTAGAACAAGCTAGGTTCATTAACATGATGTTCCAATAATGTTATTTTAGTTTAATAACTTTACTTCGAGAAAATGTTTAGGCTTTCGTACCTTAAAGGGGAAAACTTAACCTTTATAGAACCAATTATTGTTTGTGTGAATTTAAAAAAGTTTTAAAGAATTTGGTGACATTTTTTTTTGTATTTAGCGATAACTCTTCCTCTATTTCCGGAAGTACAGGGGCTACATTTCTGAAAACCACGGTAGAGTTTGAGGTACTCTACAGAAAATCTACAGAGTAGAATATTTTTGCCAAAATTATGTGTTTTATTGTGTTAGCATTGGAGAGTCATCAGCTTTTTTCAGTGATCTACGGGTATAACTTATTCTTGCCATGGTTATTGATTAAGGTTAGTTAGTTGGTTAGTTCAATATATTGAGTATATAATATTTCATAACAACATTTTGGAGAGAGATTGAAAGTGAAATCATAGAGACTATTTAGCGATGTGCGATGTGCTTGGATTAACCTTTTAGAATTGAACTATTTGAGATAGCCGCCTGCGTGTACGAAATATATTAGTGGAATTTGTTCACACATCAGCTTCCAGCCCCGGCTCAAGCGCTCCTTCGTTCCGCTCGCAGCAGAAACACTCGCATTTTATAGTACTTTTAGCATACTTTTATGGTGTTAAGATATTTTACCTTTTGTGGGAACCAGACGTTTAAGCTTTTGAATTTACCACTGCCTATTTTATTTCGACGATTTCTCCTTCTTTTAAGATCAGCTGTTACTTTAAACTTATCTTTTATAGCAGTACGTGTGTAAAACAGTAAAGAAGAAGAAATCATCGACGAAATCAAAAGCGTCTTACTTTAATACGCGTATCGCGAGTTCGTATATCTTACCTCAACCAAAAAGTGCTCGGTCCGTCTAAATAAGGGGTTTTACTTCAAAATCCTTTTCCAATAATCCGATTATAAATGGCGGCCATTCACACATTTTAAATGAGAATACTCAAAAACGGTAAAATTGTATAATATACGTCACGTCAAGAGCATATTTAATTTCCTTTACAATTTTATTGTAACAGCAAAACAGCAGCGGCAAAGCGTAGACAATAATTTATTTGTAAGATCAATTACTTAATATGGAGGCTGTTCGATAGTTTAGACAGTAGATAGACAATTAAAAGGCCCTTTACATTGATAACTAAGGTGCCAAATTTCAACTAAATCGGTCTAGTTGTTCAAGAGGTATATAGTACTTACTACGAGTGGCAGATTGGCCTATTGATTAACCAGTGGTTATAAAAAGTGTACACGCAAGCAAGAGTAGTCTAATATCGTCAGGACTAATGAACGAGGTTATGTATGCCAGTGCGCTACTTACGGATCCACTGCCAGCATGATATATCTCCACTCGACAGCTGATAGACCGGATCCGGACCCGCAGATTCGACATTCCCATTCATCACGAAATACTTTCTTTTTTTATAGCTTTTACCTTTTCGAACGAACAGTGGAATTAAGTAGGCTGTGCTTTGGATTTTATGGAAGAGCTTTCGGTTTTAATTGGAAATGAACATCGCCGCTTTAACAACTACCCGAGTTGTTTCTTTTCTCCGTATTTTTCCTTTCTTGTTACAAGTAGGACTAAGTGTAGTGAATGAGTTTTAGCGAAGTAAGATCGTTATTTTCAATTATTTTAGTTAATTCGTGTAATGGTTAAGTGGCTGAAAAAATTTGTGAAATGTACACAAATATTTTACTAAACTAGGGAAACCCCCTACGTGTTCCGCTTGCCAACCCCGTTTTAACCTTATTTACATAATCATGTTATGTTTTCCTTATAATAATGGTGTAGGATTAATAGTAACCCCAAAGTAAGATGGTAAATAATGTTAAATGTTCAAATAAAATCATTTCGTATATTTTGGAACAGCAGTTACAATAAAGGTTAAAAGAACCAGCAAGGCTCAGGTCTACACTTTAAATAAAAACCTAACCTAAAAGTTAGAAACACAAATAGTTGCTTCAAAGTTTGAAATCAGCTTTTAATTGAAATCATTTGTTATTTTATTCAATTGGTTGCTATGGTAATGAATGTAATTACATTCAAGAAATATGGCGGTTCATCAATTTAGGCTTAACCTCAGAGTTTTTTCCGACTAAATTTACAAATATTGAAATAAAACATGTTTTGATAAAAATGAGTTATAACCTATGTTACTCAGAGATAGTATATATTTTTATTATTAGTAAAACTATTTTTTCAATCGGTTCAGTAGTTCCTGAGATTACCCCAATACATACAAACAAACAAACAAATTTTACCTCTTTATAATATTAGTATAGATAAGATGTTATTATTCTTCGACTTCGGTTTTGACTGGCAGTGAGAAACAAAACGTATATACGGGACGAATTGAGATTCTGGTACGAAACACAGAAAACGTTAAAAATATATTAAACTATTTTAGGTAGTTGCTGTGTTTTAACCATAATTTTGTAATGAAATATTTTTTTACAAAAATATATTTTAAAATTCTGTTTCTCAATTTTTTGTAAAAACTATCTCGTCAGGTTTGATAAAAGTGAAAAAATGTCGTATTCTATAAATAATAAATTAAAGATTTAGAGGTTTTCAGTGTAGGACGTTTCTAAAGTATGCAGAGGATTTTACTAATATAGCGGGACAAAATGATTTATCTCCAGCAGTGTAGCAAACAGTATACCGAAAACAGTGTTAAAACAGAGTACCATTGTTATTCGGACATCCTGCAATGTACGTATACAACAACATAGGAAGTATAAAACAAACTCCAGGTCTTCAATTTATAATTAGTTCCACGTGGATGATTTGCTTACAGTATGTAATCAACAGTTTGGTATGCAAGTAAGAGCCAATACAAAGCTTTAATTAGCTATGGTAGAGCTTCCTCGCAATGCAACCAATAATTGTGTGCACCGTCCTTTGGAAAAGCATTCCTTTATTTCATAACCGAGCAATCTAATTATACTGAAATTATATAAAGGTAAATACATACTACCGACGTGGAGGCATTCCGTTTTATGGCGTTATTATTTTCGTTTGAATACAAATGTATTTTAAAATAACGTTTCGGTAAATACAGGGTGACCAAATAAAGTGGTCAGCAACTTGGATCCTTAGGAAAGTTGAGCTATGCAGTGACTCTTCTGGTGAGACCTAAAGTTGGTAGTAGTCAATGAGCCAATCATAGTTTCCAGTACACGTTTTGGAGTGTCATTGCGTCAGGTTTGGTCAAAATTTTGTACACATGTTGGTTTTCTAAGTCGCTCGGACGAGTTCGTTAGCCAACAATTCCAACCACACGTTTTTTGACCGGAAATAAAAATGTTTTAGGTTTTTCGTACTGGACTTAAACTGTGACGTTTTTAGACTTCAGTGCCACCTATATTTTTTTTTTCTTAATCTTTACGTCTCCGACTTTACATTCTGTATTTATCCTTACCGACACTTTCCAAGTAGTTTCTCCTTTCTCCGCTAGGAACCGACTCTGTACGGTATCCAGCTTTAGTACCTTTCCTTATCAAGTTATACGACAGCTGTTCTCTAGACCGTTAACCTTGCTTCGTTTTAGAACATTCGAGAACAGAGTCCGCCATCGCTTCCACTACAGGAAAGTCCACTTTTGTTATGTCGCTGATATAGTTAAATTATGTTGTGGATTAATTCCTTATATTTTTTTAGTCGCGAGTTATGCGCAAGGCTATTTGACATGCCTTTGTTATAAGCCTTTATTTTGTGAATACCAGGTAAGAATGTTTTAGCTTTACCTTGATAATTATGAAATGTTCACTTGTAAAATTCAATAAGGTTAGTTCCACCGTTGGCTTATGAATAACTTTTCAAACTCATTTTGTTCGATTTAATAAAAGACCTATGTATTTCATTTTTACTACAGCCTAATTTTAAAATGCTAATCTTACAGCCTACAAAAACTTTAAAGCTGATGCTATGTTGTGTATTACTAAAGTCTTAACCTATTTCAAACAAAAATCTAGCCTAAACAGTTCTGTATTAATTAACTGTAACTGTGTAGTTTTCTGCAGTATAACCAGAATATTGAAAACTTTTAAAGAGCTATAGGCATAATATTTCTGATATATATTTTATGTAACTAAACAAGAACATTTTTATGTTGCCATGTGGTTTGGTTAACATGTAGAAACATTCTTATGCAACATGATACATGTTGTATTAACTCTTACAATCTTTAAGTAGCAATTTGTCTCCTTGTGCTACAAATTTTAGAACAGCTAACTCAAAAAGAACTATCTGATTTATGCTTATTTAATTAGCTGCAAGTTTTCTAAAAAAGGATTGTTATTTGTGTTATGCAGTTACACTGGTTCAACTTCAGGGGATAATTAACCCATACAATGCCATAAGCTACACCACAGCTACGCCTTACTGAAAAGGCCTACCTTTCAACAGGACTTTAAATAAAATAAAATTCTTGTATCTACAGTGTTCTAGTTATAGACAGAAATTAATTTGAAATATCAATGATCTGCAGTTGATTTTTGTGTTAAATATTAAACAGGCTGTATTTTGAAAAAGTAATTTTGTGTATGAATACTATATAGGATATGTTTGGTATTTAATAATTGGGCGGTGCAGCTATAGCAATATTTCGGACCATAGCCCCTCAGGGCTGTACACACTAGAAATTCTTATATTTTTATATATATATAGAGAGACGTCTCATAATCATTTATTTATATTTATTTTATTTACTTTTAGGTTTACAGTTGGCCAACGACATATGTTTGTTATTTTCCTAATCAAATCCATGGTATGTCATGTTATTTTGTAATTTTGTCTAACCTTTTGTATTAAATCTGTAATCTTTATTAAAGGGGAGGGTTTTGATTTTTGATTTTTGGGGAGGGGATTTCAAATTTAAATAAATATATATGTATTTCCTTTTTTTAATCTAATTTTTTTGTATTAAGGGCGTATAATTTATCTAAACTTTATCTAAGGGCGCATAAAATTTAACTTAACTTTTATTAATAAACCAAAAATGCATTCTAGTTCTATGGTTTATTTAGTTAACCTTTAGGTACCTTATACTTTGTGAGTAAACAGCTGAAACATTCATACCTTTGGTGACATTTAAATTTTAAAGGTAAGTTTTGAACAGTACCAATCTATGTGGCCCAGTATTGCTTCCGTTCCCCATTTAATCCTTCGTAAGATTGGTACAAAACCTTTTGGGTTTTATCTAAAAAAAATAAATATAAGAGATTATTCTGCACATTTTGTTTTTTACACAACCTTATAGGCAATCTGGTTCTCCTAAAATCGATCAAAACTAAAATTCCATAAAAGTACCCGGTTTAAACCCACTTGTTGATAGCTTCTGATTCGACGCTGACAGCCGGTATACAAACTCACGAAGCAAGCGTGCAAAGCGGCCTCAAGAAGCAGCGCGTTAGCCAGCGGTAGATGCTGAGATGCAAACAATTCTACTAACACATTAAAAACGATGAGCCTTCGTGAGTAGACCTATTTCCCAAATAGTTGGTTGAAACCATAAAACGTACTTAACTCCGCTGAACTCGCGTCAGCGGTTCAGCTGAGTGAGCATATTGCAAACTAAAAGAATAATGTTAAATTAGAACTCGTTTTCACGAGGCTTGACATTTCAAAGCATAACTTTACTCTTTCCAACAGATTTCCCACTTTCGACTACAAAACGCTCACAAACCGGTCGATATGTTCCCTTGACTAACAAGAGATCGTCCGTCATTTCCTTACAAACAGCAAAGTACGTTGCGAACCACTGATAACTCTCTTTCTCTGAGAAAGTAAACAAATTATAGTTTATGTGTTTAGTAATTTGCTACCACGATGAACAAGTTTTAATTGCCTTAACCGCTTATCGCCGCCATCTTGTGCGATGAACAAGCACAATAGATAAGGATTAATCGCTTTGCATACGGCTACATTACGCCGGCACTAATTTCACCTGATTTGTTTAAAGATTAAACTTTCACAACAGTACTAAACTGTGGCCAGAATAGAGGAAGTATCTAGGCATGGCAGAGGACGGTTTAGCAGAACAATAAGACGGTTTATAAGAGTGAATACTTGATATTTAGTATCCCTTCAGTTATTAAATTCTGTCTAGCCTTTTAGGTTATTGGAAATGTAACTGCGCAGTGAGGGACTAAGTTATTTTACTGCCTTAAGATACACAATAATTTCTTCCAGCTACAGTTTTAGTAAATAGTTTGCATTTTACTATGGAAGAAACTTTATTAAAACATGGGCATTCATATTTACAAAAAACAATTGAGGTTATGCAAAGAATACACATTGATACATTGTTGTTTCAGCAGCTGTTTTACTAACATTTTGATATAGCAAGTACCCATATAAATTGAATATAGTTTAGAGCCAAACATTTAATGCTTTTTATAAGTTGATGATAAGTTGTTCTTTCTACACAATATCAATGAGGCAGAAAAGACATTTTTTAAAGTAGTTGCTGGAGGGCAAGGTTATTTCTATCGAACCAAAACAACTATAAACTCGAAATTAGGGAATGTAGGCTATCTTTTACTTTCACTGTAGGTAAGGCTTTTAACACGAAGCATTAACCTACACTACAGCAGGAATCGTAAAACACTCTATTTCTCCTATCTTATGATTCTTATTTTTATGAAAAAAACCCAACCAGATAATCAAGAAATCCTCGAATTACAATTCGTAGAGATCTGAATTTGTTTTCATACAACAATCATAATTTACTTCGATATATATCGGCCCGATAAAAGTTTTTTTTATTTATTTATTTTTAATACCCCAAAGCATGCAGATAGTACCAGTACTAGAAATTACAACAGCAAAAATGTACAGAATGTTCATAAAGTAATTTTAACCCTCTTGATTATTTTTGTTACTGAAAATAAGTTAACAAAACTTTGTATATATCTTGTGTTGCATATTAGGACAAATCTTTCTACATTTCTGACAATGTATGATTTTTGGGGATTTAGGGGCGGGGCAGGAGGTTAACAGTTTCAAATGTAATGGTAGGTCATGTAATACAGCGTTGTAAAGCTTTATTAAAAGAGAAACAGCATGGCGCAATCTAGAGCTTAGTTTTATTATAACATCAAAGCAGGTTATTAATTTGTTAATATAAGGAATAAGTATGTTGTATATCAGAAGCTGTCCTACGGTAACAGGTGCTATTATGGTATTCTACGTTTTGATAGATTTTTGGTGAAGCAGACGGACTATAAGTTCGTGTAAAAACAAAATATGCAGAACAATCTCCTATATTTATTTTTTTTTTTTTAGATAAAGTTCCAAACAAGTTTTATTCTAGTAAGAAAAATGTTAAAAAAAGTGTTACTTCCTGTCAAAACAAAATCATAAGGTTTTTGGATTTCGTTGGCCAACGAACTCGGCCGAACGACTTAGACATCGAAAGTGAGTACCAAATTGGTCCCAATCGGATGTTAGAGTGCGCACACATATATACAGATTTAATGACACGACAAAACGTGTTCTGGGGACCATGATCGGTGCTCACTGACTACGCCCGACCATAGGGCTCACCATAAGAGTCACTGCAATAGCTCATATTTCCTGTGGAAATTCGCTAATAAGATTTTAATTATTTTAACCTTTTATCCTAGAAGAAATAAAAATACTTCTCTCATAAAATAGAGGTATCTATAAACCGCGTTTAGCCATCCATATTCATTAAAACATACACAAAGGGAGATTAAACAGTCCATACACATTCGGTTCTAGTGAGACATGAACAATAAATTGCAAAAGTGTATTGCAGATTTTATATTGTTAGACGCATATACTTATTAGCCCAGTCGGTATAGGTTACAACTACCAGTAATTTGCAATACGGCTGAATTTTTTTTTATAAGTACATTAAAGTATGTAGATTAACATAAAAAAAGTTTACCATTCTATCGATTTCCCAAAGTCGAAAAAAATCGATTATCATTTTTTTTCGATTATCCTTAATATTTCGAGCTGGGATGAAGATAGATGAAAATAAAAAATACCACCGTGTAGGGGAGGTATTTTTCAACAAAAAAAGTCATTTATTTATTTTGTCGGAGCAATGGTTTGTCTGGAAAAAAATCGAAAATGCAGGTATGTATTTTGCAGCAGGGGAAATCACTAAAAGGGGACATCTTATTCATATATGAAGCGTTGGCTCATTCTAAATTGGCCGAATTTTAATATATCGAATTGAAACTTGACATAGGAGTTAAAATATATATTTTAAACATTTATGCTGAGTCTCAGCTTGTTATCTTGAAAATGACCCGATCTAGGAGTCGATTTCGATTATCGATTTTAGGAGTACCGGACTCACGAACTAATTTCAATCTATTCCAGTTTCGTCAATTTTTGGAATATCAACATCAAATTTGTTTTACAAGTTGAGTACACCAGTATAAATATTCTTAGTAAGTATGAACGACTTTTTTCATATTATTTTTAAAAACGAGGCGCTTGAAAATAGTCTTCTGTTTTACCTATCTCGTTTTAACTATAACACCTTTGGATTCAACGACTCCATTTTCGACATTTTTGAACATATCGATTTAAAAATTGGTACAGAAGTTAAAAACACAATTGTTTTTTGCTATACTTATTTTAAAAACTATATTTAAAAAATTGACTAATCTGCAGCCGATTAACTCAAGCGTTTTGATGAAAAATCTAAAAAGGTCTAAAATTATACGTTTTTAAGTTACTTGTGCTTTGAAAAGTAAATAATAAAAAAGGTTTATACTCCTTGATCTTGTTTGAATCTATATATTTAACTTGTAAAAAACTTTCAGGTTGATATTTTGAAAATTGTCTAAACTGGAGCTGTTTAAAATGAATTGGTGGGTCCGGTACTCCTATAAAATCGAGAAACCCATTAATAAGTCAAGTGGCTCTAGATCGGGTAATTTTCAAGATAACAAGCTGAAACTCAGCATAAATGTTTAAAATATATATTTTAACTCCTATGTCAAGTTTAAATTCGGTATATTAAAATTCGGCCAATTTAGAATGAGCCAACGCTTCATATGTGAATAAGATGTCCCCTTTTAGTGATTTCCCCTGCTGCAAAATACATACCTGCATTATCGAATTTTTTCCAGACAAACCATTGCTCGGACGAAATAAATAAATGACCTTTTTTGTTGAAAAATACCTCCCCTACACGGTGGTATTTTTTATTTTTCTCTATCTTCATCCCAGCTCGAAATATTAAGGTTAATCGAAAAAAAATGATAATCGATTTTTTTTCGATTTTGGGAAATCGATAGAATGGTAAACTTTTTTTTATGTTAATCTACATACTTTAATGTACTTATAAAAAAATATTCAGCCGTATTGCAAATTACTGGAACTCTTGGTCTAAATTGACCTCTACCGACTGGCCTATATATGATATCTTTACTTACTATCACGGGACTCACTGGTTATAGAGGCATACCTGAAACAAAAAACATTCAAACAATTAACTACATGTCACAATAATACGATCATGCAGCTGAACCACTGACGAGAGTTGAACTAATATAAAAAATTAAGGTTATACGTTTAGGGTTTCAACTACTTGGGAAATTGGTCAACTCACGAAGGCGCTGAACAGCTCTTTGCGTGTACGAAATATATTAGTAGAATTTGTTTGCCCCTCAGCCTCCAGCCCCGGCTCATGCACTGTTCGTTCCGATCGCAGCGGGAACACCCACTTTTTGGAACGAAGTTCCTTAACGCGGATTGCGGTAGGAGTTAACAAATAGAAAATGTAATGCGTAACTATTGGTCGCTATGGGAACGACAAATATAAAATACGAGTAACGGGAAAACGTTACAAAATTGATTGCTATGGCAATGAATGTAAATACATTCAAGAAACATGTGCTTTGGTTCATCAATTTAAATTAAGAGACGATCGGTTCCTTCCGGCGTAGTTCAGATATTATTGTCAAGCGCTGAAATACATTCAATAACATAAATGTACTATAGCCACCGGACCACATGTTTATATAATATAAGAAATTTGTACTTACAGTACACCGTCTCGTGGTCCAAATATCACCTCATGAAGGCTACCGCGGTTTCAAAAACACTAAGTTTTCATCTTCAGGCCGTACAAAAATATTCAATCACTCAATGGAGGTCGTCAACAAGTATAAAACCATTTTTAAAAAACACAACACAACACACAAACGTAATTAACACATACCGGTACATTTTATTTTTGGCCAAAATATCGCGTGCGATACACATAACGTTCAAATCTGGACTGCAGTAAAATGCGGCCGTTAGAGTGCGAACACATATATAGATACTAGCTGACCCGTACGGCGTTGCCCGTGGTGGTTGGTATTTTCAGTCTTTTTAACGTAATTGTATTCTTTTTAAGTGTTCAGTCAGTGAGTGGTATTTGGCTT